>WWET01007798.1:20936-31584 GCA_011038615.1 Limnodynastes dumerilii | reverse complement strand
AAGACAAAACTGAAGGGAAAATGCCCCAAGAACAAGCAGGAATTGAAGACATTTGCAGTAGAGGCCTGGCAGAGCATCACCAGGGATGAAACCCAGTGTCTGGTGATGTCTATGCGTTCCAGACTTCAGGCTGTAATTGACTGCAAAGGATTAAAAAGTGAAAGCTTGATTTAGGATTGTTTAGTTTGTCCCGTTACTTTTGGTACCATAAAAAGTGGGAAGCACATGTAACCGATTTGGATGCAAATACCCTCAAATTAAAGCTGAAAGTCTGCAGTTAAAGCACATTTTGTTTGTTTCATTTCAAATCCATTGTGGTGGTATATAGAGGCCAAAATATGAGAATTGTGTCAATGTCCCAATATTTATGGACCTGACTGTAAGTAGCACCAGCTACTTCTCATGTACCATGATATCTTCAATGGGCCAGATTCTAAACTAAGTACGCTAGTGATTTTACGCTAGCCAAAGACGTAAATTCGCCTATTGTTATTTATGTTACAGAACGCCGATCATAAATACCCTTAGCTTAAATACGAACAAAGGGGCGGGGGTAGCAATACATCCCACGTAATTACGTTAGGTAGGCCAGGGAGGCATTTAAATTGTACATTTAAGCCGGGTTAGGCCGTCACGTGCGTAGATTCATTATGTACGTCAGTACTTACACTAGGGAAAGTTAAGGTAGGGTTCGGGCAGCGTAAAATGGCCAAAGTACATACAAATGAGGAGAGTGCCTAAGGGAGTGCATAGAAACTATGCTAGCGTTAATACACTACGCGCTTAAACGTAACTTAGGTCTGAATTTACCCAAATGTGAGTAATGGCGCACTACAGATACATAACATCTAAAGAATCTCTCCCGTAAACAGAATTTTTCATTAGTGCAAATTTTTAGACTTTAGAATTGACATTTTCTAAACCAGGGGTTCTCAATCAGTTGTACTAGTAGCACTGGTGGTACTTGGGCCACTCTCTGGTGGTACTTAAGGTGACTGGGTGACATTGAAAGGAGATAGAAGCAGCATTTGTATTTTAACCAGGTGCCTTACCAAATGACATGGGACATATTTAATAAAATGTCTAGTGGGAAGAAGTAAATATGTAGAGAATGTACTTCAAAGTAATTACAAATACATGTAAATAAATAAAAAAAAGTAGATAAAATACATATGGGTAGTAGGTATGTGCCTACATGATATGCAAAATGGTACATGATCTGATTCCATGGTGTGTAATTGGTACTCCACAAAAATTTTTGAAAATTGGTGTCCTAAACAATGCCAAACATACTCTTATGAACTCTTATTATTACTCAGACCTTAACTACAATCTCTCTCTCTCTCTCTCTCTCTCTCTCTCTCTCTCTCTCTCTTTATTCAAGCACTGATTACCCCAATTCTGAACAAACAAAACTCTGACCCCAATTCTCCCTCAAATTATCCTCCTATTTCCCAGCTTCCTCGCCATGCAAAGCTTCTTGCAAGACTTGCCTATCTCTCTCTCTCTCTCTCTCTCTCTCTCTCTCTCTCTCTCTCTCCCTCCCTCCCACATATCCTCAGTTGTCTCAAATATATATTCCAGTTCATTCTCTAAGATCTTCAGCTCTCTTCTACACATAAAAAATGCTCTGATTCTCAGTTGTAGGACTTTTCCAGGGCTGCACCCACTCTTTTCCTTGCCCAGGAATGCTATCCTCTACTCTCCATATTTGCAAGCGCTTCCTAAAAATTATACTATTGAAACAAGCCTAAATTCCTCAACCTACTTAAAGCTTCTATACACTCAAGAAAGGGCCATAATAAAATAGACTAAAGCAAAATGCCTCAATAATTATGTGCATATGATGATTGTGGCATCTTGTTTTGGTCTATAGTCTTTCTCTCGTGTGTGTGTGTGTGTATATATATACAATAGTCAAAGGTAGCACTCACTGATATGTATGCTAAATAACAAATATAAAATGTGATTTGTGTCATTGTTTTTTCCATGATTAAGCCTGCAGTTGACTAAGCCAGGTTGGTAAATGTTTCTCTCTGTTTGGAATCTTTCAATACTAAAATTAAAATCAGTTTTACTACTAACTATAATGTGACTGGATCATACAGCACTAAGCCATTTTTTCCATCCAACCTGGCTGCTGCATTGTATGATATATAGTACTCCTCCTTATATATGAAACCCCAATATCTGATAAAGTGTAAGCTTGCGAGCAGGGCCCTGTTACCCAGCCAGTTTATTTGTTATTACCCAGCTATGTTCTGTAATGATTGCTTAAAATTGTAAAGTTCTACAGAAAAACCTTATATTTAATAAATACATAATTGTTGTCAAATAATGTAAACTTCAATTAAATAGAAATATTAATTAATAAACATATAGGGGCTGATAGAGAGTTTGAGAGTAAGGGTAAATTAATTATTATTAATAAGGTTGACTGAATCCTGAATTAATAAAGATTGCACGCAATAGGTCAATTTGTACGGAATGGACTTACTGTACATGCGTGCAATCCGAAAGTCTCTGCATGAGAGGGTAGTACCCTAGCCTTCCCCCATATGTGCCTCCAGCCCCCCCTCAGTATTCTCCCATATGAGCCCCCAGCCTTTCCTCTCAGTATTCCCCCATGTGTGTCTCCAGCTTCTCCCCTCAGTATTCCACCATATTCGCCTCCAGCCTCTTACCTCAGTATTCCCCCATATTTGCCTCCAGCATCTTTCTTCAGTATTCCTCCATATGTGCCTTCAGCCTCTCCCCTTGTTACTTACATTTCTGTCCCTCTTTCTTCCTTTTCCTCCATGGCGCTCTGCATATCACGTACATACAGGAAGTTGCTCATACAGCAACTTTCCGTGTGCCATACTTTGCCCAGATCTAGCATAGTACATAATAATATACAGTACAGACATACAGGACAGCATAGTACATAATAATATATATTACAGACATACAGGACAGGGATGGACAGCAGAGTACATAATAATATGAGTACATAATAATATACAGTACAGACATACAGGGCAGGGATGTACAGCATAGTACATAATAATATACAGCATAGTATATTACTTGCATATTTTAAATTGGGATTTGAGGTTTCCTGTTTAATAGTTGAGTTGTATAAATTATGTTGTGTTAGAGAAAACATTTTTTAACATTTCTGCTCTTTGATAATCACAATTATCTAATTAAAACTGTTTTAACAAAACTTTCCCATAAAGTTCTTACAAAACTGTAAACTAGCTATACACTAGAGAGAGAACTCGTGGTTAACAAAATATTTCTTACTTTTAGTCACAAGAGTGAATGTATAGTATTTTTTATGCTGAATTTATGTATCATTTTAGATGTTTCTAAGATATAAGAAGTTTTAGAAACATCCCATAAAAGTTTATCAGTTTACTATGGTTATTAACAAGAAATACATAGTAATCGATTAATACAACCAAAATATAAAATTGCAGGAATTTCTGTTGTATTTTGCTTTAGGAGCAAGCATACTTGGTCTTATTTGAGGTCTTACAAAGATCTTCTCTTAGATATTCCCATCACTGATTTTTTCTTAAGTATGCAAATCCATGTTCACCTCAATTTAATCCTTTCAAAAGTTCTTCATAAGACCAATCTTTATATGAAGGGGAGGTAGATCTGCTTTCAATAAGTGGTGTTCTCACAACAGTCTTCTTTCCTGGGGTTAGTGATATTCATTTTGACCACTGCTTCTGAGCGTAATGATTTCTCTGGCCTTTGGTGTCCCACTCAAAAAGAAAACAACATTCATTTGTGAAACTAAGTTTGTATTCTTCATAAGAAAAAAAAAATGGAAAGCACTTGGAGTATAGTAGAAAAAAAACTAATAAACAAGCTCCTAATAAAACACAATTAGAATAGGCAATGAAATGACAATACTAAAACATTTGTTGCCTGACACACTCTCTCTCTCTCTCTCTCTCTCTCTCTCTAGTCTGCCTGGAGATTTTATGCCACAAATTTAAGCAGAATTGATTTAACTGCCACCTGGAAATACTACGAATCTATAGTCCAGTTCCCCTATTTTAGGTGAGTGTAATATCTTTATATTATTGGATGACATTTTTATAGTGCACATGTTTGATATGTTGTTATGTTATGTTTTCTAAACTTTTTAAAAAACCATTTAATAACTACCCCTAAAAATAAACAGGGACCGGGTTAGTAATGAAAGTTTACTATGGGGCCATAGTCTGGATGTGGTGGGGTAAGGTGCTGTGGTATCCCCCCTTCTCCGCCGCCTGCACAGTGTGGTTAACAGCCGCCGTCGCCTTTGGGCATGCGCGGACACATGTCAGTGGCTGGCAGCTTAGACAACGTCCAGCACCCAGCCTAGGGGCCTCATTAACAAAGATCGATTTGTGAAGGCGAGATGAAATCGTTTCATCTCGCCGCAATTTTTTGGGTTTAAATCGCTGTATTCACAAAGATGCCCTTCTCTGCTCCAAGCTATACATGTTTAGTTCCTCTTGCCTTTCTTGGTATGATTTGTTACAAAGGCCATGTACCATTTTAGTTGCTCTTCTTTGCACGGTCTCTAATGTATTTATGTCTTTCTGGAGATATGGCCTCCAGAACTGAACACAGTATTCTAGGTGAGGGTGTACCAATGATTTATAAAGGGGCATCACTACTTCTCTCTTTCTGCTACTAATTCCTCTCCCTATGCAACCAAGCATCTGACTTGCCTTTCTCATTGCTTTGTTACATTGCTTGGCTACCTTTAAGTCACATGAAATAATGACTCCTAGATCCCTTTCCTCCTCAGTAGTTTCTAATGGAGTGTCATTAATTATATACTGAGTTTTTGTGTTTTTGTGCCCCAAGTGCATGATTTTGCACTTTTTGGCATTAAACTGCAGTTGCCACACTCTTGACCATTCCTCCAGTCTACCTAGATCATCCCTCATTTTCTGTTGTGTCTACCCGGTTACATAAGTTTGTGTCATCTGCAAAAAGGCATATTTTCCCTTTGATACCACAGGCAATATCACCTGTAAAGATAGCACTGGTCCAAGTACAGAACCCTGGGGTACACCACTGGTTACATTACCATCCCCAGATGGAATTATATTTACTACAACCTTCTATTGTCTATCCTGTAACCAAGATCGTATCCATGCAACTACTTTACTGACCCAGTCAAAAAATTCAATGATTTGTTTGACATGATCTTCCCCCAGTGAATCCATGCTGCTTGGGATGCTCTAAGTTACTGTATGTAAGATACTGTACAATTTGTTCCTTTAACCGTGTTTCCATCAATTTCCCTACTACTGATGTGAGACTCACTGGTCGGTAGTTTTACGCTTCTTCCCTACTTTCACTTTTATGCAAAGGGACGACATTTGCTATTTTCCAGTCCTCCTTTTGTGAATATTGAACAGAAATACTTGTTAAGATTATCTGCCATAGCCCTTTCACACTCAACAAGAATCCCACTCTCTGTTTAGAGCCTTATTATACCCTCCTTATTTTTTTGCCTTTCATTTATATACCTAAATAAGCTTTTGTCCCCTTATTGTATTAGGTTGGCCAGTTTTTCCTCAGTTTGTGCCTTTGCTGTTCTCATAACTTTTTTAGCCTCCTTCTGTTTTGCAAAATACAGATGGGACACTTTGTAACATCCCTAAAATGCCGTTATGGTGCTGGATTTGTTGGGAAAGCATACTAGTATGCTTTCACGCCATGCTGCTAGTAACTCAGAAAGGTTGCAACTTCAACAGCAACCGCTAGGTGTCATATAATGATTGAAGTATATGAATTTCTTCACTACATTCCATCCCCTTTATATACAGAGCTGGGCACTATAGTGTAGGTTATACATGGAGTCCGTGGTTCGTAGTTAGCAGAAGGAGGTATTTCTTTATACGGTAGTTACTGTACACTTTGGTTGGTTACATCCAGATCTCTTGGTGGTTTTCATTAAATTGCTTATTGTTTACAGTAAGTCACATGGTTGGAAATATTTAGTGCTATATGCTTCTCACCATATGATATATTTAGCACTTTTTTTGTATTCTTCTATGCACAGTAGCCATAATTATTACTTTATATCTTTTTTCCCCCAAATACACCATCTGTCTGTATAGTGTAACTTAAGTAACTAGCAGAACGACAAGAAGCTTAGCAAGAGATGTCATGGTCAGGTATAGGAGGGGAGACCAAGAGTGAATGTGATGCAAGGGATTGGATCTGTCACAAAGGGAAATTATTAGCTTTGCAAAAATAATACTAAAAGTGGCCATGCACCGTTCTCTGTAATATCTATTTTTTTCCCTTCCATTGTCAAAGATATATATATATTTTTTTCCAAATACACTGTCTGTCTGCATCGTGTAAATGAAATAACTGGGAGAACAGCAAGAAACTAAGCAGGAGACATGGTCAGGTTTAGGAAGGGAGACCAATGGTGATTGTATAACTGCTTTATCCTGAGTGTAAGAAAAACAAAAATCAAATGAAAAAACTCTCTGAAATACGATAGTCTGCATTTTAAAAACCGTGAAAATTACAGGGAAATAATGTTATTTAGCCACCATTCTTTGTACTACATGTTTTGCTTCTTTGTGTATCTTTTGCAAACCTGTAGGTACATGTAGTAATATGTATGTATTCATTCAGTACAAATTCAGAAAGTAAGGGATTATTATTATTATTATTATTATTATTATGCACTCTGGAGATTGCCTTGGGTCAAATGCCATAGGGCTGACAGTAATTCACACTATGCAAGCATGTGAAGATAAGGCACAGGACCACAGGATGGATAAATAATAATAATAATAATAATAATAATAATAATAATACATTATTATTATTATTATTATTATTATTATTATTATTATGGGAGCTTTATGTGCGTGTGGGGATCCGTAGTTATGCTGCCGTAGCGGGGACTGCACACCTCCTGCACTCCCGCTCTCGGTAGGAAATCTGGACACTTCCATTTTTGCGACTAGGTCTGCGGCCATATGGTCACAGACATAGTCGTAACGGGGCTTCCCCCGCCCCGACACCTACTTAACATGCCTATCTCCGTCCAAACGTAAGTATCATACTGGGCGGCGTACGTAACATAGTATGCACGCGTACTGATGATGTGCACATCATAGCTGAGAGGGGAATTATGCACGCTGCGTGCGTAATTCCCCTGTTGCCCGTAGCTCAGGATCTGCCCCCAAGTTTGAAAAAAGATGAATATTTATCGGATAATTGTGCCACTTACACATGCAAGGTGCGTAAATGGCCTTATATGAATAAAGGGTGCATGTGCAATCCACATTACGCTACTAATAACAGTTAATAACACTAGCGTACCTAGCATTGTACGGAACTTCATTCCATACGATGCTAATTACTTACAAATGGACTGTGCTTCCCCTCCGCCCACTAAAGTTGGCAGGGGGAAGCATGGTAACTATACAGTGTGGGAGGGGTACAGATGTGACACTTTATAATGTTTCTAAAATACAGCCATGTCACAGTATACAGTATAAAGTGTCTTCCATTTTTCAACCACTTCAGACATATTGGATCAAAGCTCATTCCTTAAAAACAGTTGAAAAATTGAAATGCTCAACCAACAGCTCTACCCCACGCCCCTAAAACAAAAAGACACATTACAAACCCCCCTCCGCCCCTGTAGCAACTGTTGGGGTAGCCTAGGCCTTCACTAGGAGTGAGGCTTGAAATCAACTACCTTTAACTGATTAGTCACTAGACAAAACAATACACAAAAATTATTTAAATGGGCCCAAATGCAGCCCAAATCCAGTTACAACTCCAAAATGCTTTGAAATTCAATGCTTAGAAAAGCAGGCAATGAAAACCAGGCAGGTTTACACCTTTGCAAATTTAAAATATACCCCCTTTAAAAAACACACAAGGAACTAATACAACAGTCAAAGCAATTAGCACAGCTGAGCAATTAACTAACAAGATTTTTATTTTTTTTTTTTAAATTCGGCCAATTCAGAGGTGCGTGTTTCTGATTCCCGGTCACATATCCAATATCTTTCTAAACCAAGAGATGACCTCACATGGAGATTCCCAGGTCTCCTAAACTGCCACTCTGAGACCGCACCCCCTCTCAATCTGCAATCCCAGACAGACTTTAAAACACACATCCAAAATGGAGGCCGCTACAAATCAGTTTATAAAGTAATATACACAGCAGGTGCACAAAGCAGGGGGAATTTGCACAAAAAACACAACATGGCCTGGCACTCTATATATATATACATAAATATATTTTCCTCTAATTGACAGTTGTCAGAAGATCATGATTTGTTACATTGACATAAGATTCATCAGAAGAGCTGTGAATGAACTATATATTATTTGTCACCTAAATAACCAATAGAAACAGTCTAACGGGATTGTGAGGTCTAGAAGATTTACTGTATAGAGACTTGTGTGTTGTCCCATAAGTCTTTGAATATATTGGTGAAGTTGTGCTCAGTTAAAGCCTTCTCAAACTCAGGGAAAATTCTGCCATGTATGGTCGGCTCAACTGCTGGGCAAAGTTTAAAAGCACTTCAGGAATTATTAAACGTTTGTTTACTTACCAATTAACTGATAATGGCTTCCTACAGAGATCAGACAATGGAGCTGACGTCACCCATTCCGTGTCCTATAGAAAGATTGTATGACTCATCCTAGGAGTTGAAAGGTTGAAGTCAGCTTCATTGTCTGAGCCAGCAGCTGCTAATTTGTAAGTAAACAAACATTTAATGACTCTCTAATGCTCTTTCCCACCATGGGCCGGATCCAGAACTACGTCCGTCTTCCATAGACGGACGTAGTTCACTAAACAGTAGCTACTGCGCATGCGTAGTAGCTATTGTACGCAATCCGCGTATCGTTTCGATACGTAGATTGCGTATATGCGGTCTAAAAGATCCGGCCCCATGTTGTGAAATGAGCATCTTAGAATAAAAAGTAGTATCTGAACTCCACTGTATTTCCCTTCTTAAGGAATAAGGTTGGAACTCCTGTTGGATTCATTATTGCTGGTAAGGTATCGCTGTATTATATTGTTATTGTATATTTGTGTTTATTTTGTAAGCATCACAGATCAGTACAAGAGCAGCAACATCAGGGTCCACACAGAGATGACCCTGGAACTGCAGTTTATTTCTTGACCCAGACCCTCAGCATTTGTGTTTCTTGCTTTTATTTATTTATTTACATTTTTTTTATGAAGCAACATCAGATTTCGTGGCTCTTTACATTTTTAACAGTCATTATGATAAGACTGGGTGGTAACAGACAAACTGGATAGGTAATAGAGTACTTCATGTAAGCTTACACTCCATAGGACATTGGGGATTAATACATAAGGGTAAGTGCTATCTATCACATACTAGAGTAGCCAGGTTTTATGGTAAAAGTACTTAGTGCTCTGTATGATCAGTCTCACAGCAGTGTTACTACTGAGCAGACGTGTGCTGTGGAGCTCCTGTGGCTTTGTATCCTAGACGGAGTTCCCTGCTACTGATGGAGCCTCCTGGGGCTGCTTCCCAGGAGAGCCCCCTGGCCGGGCCTGGTCCGGGCCCTCCTCACCATCCACCTGAGGTCGGCCAGGGGAGTTCCAGACCATCAAGGACAGAGCCTGGGGGGAGAGGCGAGCCTGGCCTGTGTCATCTGCCTCCAGTACCACCTATGGAGGCCCCCCCTATGGACTGTGCGAGTGTGGATGGCAGCCCGCATGGAGTTAATGCGGCTGCCTTGCAAGGCCCTACCCCCCCCTGTGGCGTTAACAGGGTGGGTAGGGTAGAGTCCTGTGAAGTTAACATGGACTCTAATGCACCCCAGTGTGAGGTTAACACTGGGGAAGCAGAAACTTCCAGTGGGCAGTATGGAGTTAATACTGCCCATGTTGAAGATTCCTGTGAAGATAACAGGGAAGCATCAGGCTCAAGTGGAGTTAACTTGGGCCATGCTGGACTGCTACAGGGTGAAGTTAACCCTGTAGTGAAGGTGGACCTACCATCTGTGTATGAAACAGAGGACTGCCCGGTTGCTGGTAGCAGCCACAGTACTGAGGAAAAAGCTGCTGGGAAGGAAGAGGTGATCTCACCTGCTGTGGACTTGTTCAGCGCTTTTAAACATATGTCTGTGGCAGATTTAAGCAGTCTACTAAGAAAGACTGAGAGCAACATTAATAGACTGCGCCAGCAAATAAAACGGAAAAAAAAGTCAAGCAACAGCAAATTCAGCAGGGACCGAAAACAAATGAAAACCCTCATTTCTCAGCTGGAGGAGGAAGAGAAAGACATGGTCTTTAAGATCCGTATTTTGCAGAAGCTCATCAGATCGCAAGGGGAAAATATTCAGGTTTCTGAGTCCGAACATGAGGAGGTGCAAGAAAGACATCATAGCTACAAGCAACCAGGGACTGAAGGGGTTAATTCCCAGGCATTGACCCCCAACGTCCCAGGAGAGATTCTACAGCCCTCCCAAGGACCAAGTCTCCTTTCCCAAATTAAAGCACTGGAGAAAGATGAGTGTGAAAACACGAACATGTCTAATAAGGCTGATATTTGTGTATGTGTGGGTGAAAATGCAGTAGAGGGGGCAGGTGCAGTGCATAGTAAAGATATGCATAAGTCTG
>WWET01007798.1:5022-16494 GCA_011038615.1 Limnodynastes dumerilii | reverse complement strand
ATACCATAGAATTTGACAGCAGGTAAGTCAAATTGTCCCATCTAGTCTGCCTTTTCCATCCACCCAGCACGCTTCCTGCAAAGCAACCTTTCCTTAAACTTCCCCCAAAACCCTCACCCTCCAGT
Organism: Limnodynastes dumerilii; assembly: GCA_011038615.1. NCBI lineage: Eukaryota > Metazoa > Chordata > Amphibia > Anura > Limnodynastidae > Limnodynastes > Limnodynastes dumerilii. The sequence goes on along the minus strand of WWET01007798.1, from coordinate 16,369 downwards.
TTTTATACAGAGAACAATTGTCACTCAGTCATGGTTTTTTTTGCATGTGGGAGGAAAACAGGACACACCCACGCAGAACATGCAAACTCCAGACAGATAAGGCCTTGTCTGGGGATAGAACTCATGACCTCAGCACAGTGAGACACAAGTGCTACTCACTGAGCCACCATGCTGATTTTTTGTTAAATAAGTGTTGTACAGTTTAAGACTTAGGAGTTTGATGTAAGTGGATCCCAGAGAAAAAGTTTTTGAAAGATCTGTCACAATGCCCATTGTGACACAAATAGTGCAGGCCAGTACTATTTGTGTCACAATGGGCCTGATCCAGACCTATGCTCATGTGCGGGTATACGGCGGTCGTATGCGACGGGAATTCGTACTTACTGCGCATGCGTGGGGCAGATAATACGCTCATGTTACGGTCTGAAAATCTTTGCGTATGGGCCTTAATCGTAACCGCTTCATATTACCTATCATGGGGGCGTGCCTGCCATACGGAAGCCGTAACCACGCACCGAGAGTAGGGTGAGGCATTTAAATTGTACAGTATGGGCGGGCTAAGGGTCGTTAATACGCATTGAACGTACGCACGGCCGCGGGTACGAACACAAAAGTTAGGGTAGGGTTTGGCGAGCGTATGGAAGGTAAACTAGGTACGAGCAAGGTGAGTGCCTATTGCCGTGCATCGGTGGTACGTTCCGCGTTAATACGCTATGCACAAGAGCGTAGGTCTGGATTAGGCCCGATGTGAATAAAATGACTTGTGACAGACAAAGTTTATGAAATATTTTCGACTTAAGTGTCGGCAGAATCAGGGAACATCTATAATGTAAACTGACTAAGAGGGAACACTCACTAGCGCGCTTAATCCAGACCTAAGTTCTTTTTACGTTCTATCGCGTAACGTATTTACGCTATCATAAGTACTATGCACTCCCCTCGCTCGTATGTGGTTTACTCGTTTTACGTTTACCAAACCCTACCTTAACTTTTCCAAGCTTAAATACAGAAGTACGTATTGGATTGACGTACGTAAAGGCCTTAGGCGACCCATACTGTACGATTTAAATGCCTACCTCCGCCCACAAAGCTCATTTATGGTTGTCGCATGGTTGACACGCCCCTCGTTCGTATTTACGCTAATGTTAGGTACGATCAGAGTTACATTACGTAACATCTGTCGCGCGCATGCACAGTTAATACAAAAAGGCGATTTTACGACAGCGGCTGGCTTAAAAACGCACTCGTACGTGGCTCAGGATCTGGCCCACTGTCAGACGTTTCATTCAGTTTAAGTCTGAACGGTTCATAATTCACTTTCATTGGTCAGCATGGAGCTGATTCAGAGCTGCACTTACAAACCATGGGCCTGATCCAGAACCACGCCTCGGAGCGAATTTACGCGTGGCAGAGACGTAAAATCGCTGTTTTGTACGCACTGCGCATGCACACCATAGAAAATACACACATTAACGTAGTGTAATTGTGAACGTATGGGCCATTCACGTATGTGTCATGTAAATACTTACGTGTGGGCGTGCCAATTTTACGTGAGAACAAAATACGTGAAGTAGGCGGGGGGTTTGTATTTAAAGTGTACAGTATGGGCGTGCTTAGCTGCGTAAATTCGTCTAGGCCATACGTACGTGTGCGTATGACTGCGGTTACGTGGGAAAAAGTTAAGGTAGAGTTTGGAAAGCGTATCTTGACAAAATACGTCCGTGCAAGGGGTGTGCCGAGGGGAGTGTAACGAATTTACGCGCACGAAAATACGCTCCGCGAATAAACGTACGGCAAACGTAGTTCTGGATCCCCATGTTGCAAAGTGAGAGGAGGTAAATTTAACTTACCAGATTAAACAGAAAGCTTTGCAGTATGTGAGTTTTATTTCATTAATAAGCACTCCTTGCGCTGCAAAATGGTTTAGGTGAGCTGTACATTTGCACCTGTTTTGCTCTGGATCAGCTCCTATGTATCAGTAAGCTTGTGCAGGGAGTATAAATTCCCTCAATCTGACTGCTGACATACAGAAGTCAAGTAAACTTCCACAGTCAGGAATTAACCCTATAAAACCATTTAAAGACATTTCCACATGGTTACACAAATACATTTTAGTTGCACCAGTTTAGGAAAAATCATCATAGCAGTTGCCTGTCATACATTTGCACATTCAGGGCCGTAGCCACAGATCCGTTTTTTTAAAGTATGCAATTATACGCATGCACGTAGCAAGGTGACACCCACCAACACCCCCGACACTCTCCTCTCCCAGCCGTGCAATCATAGACATACAACACCATAGACCATTCTGATCTTTAAGTGTGTACTTACGTCTGTATATGTCTTCCGTGCGTGCGATTCTTTATAGCCACGCCCTCAAGCGTTCATTTAAATGCCTCCCCCCACCCACTTTCATGTAAATTTTCAGTTACATATTTCAACCCTGCCCCTCCAAACGTATGTCCCCAAGTGTGATTTACATGTCCGTACCTAAAGCACTTACGTGCGTATATTCAACGTAACTTACGTAAATAAAGTTACGACGCATGCGCAGTTACACCGTACCTAAAAATACGCACGCAACTCCACGTGAAAACGGATCTGCGAATACGGTCCTTAGAGTGTCATTTAAAGCTATTAAATAAATAGAGACAGAAAGATATCTGTGACATTATTTTGAACCAGTACTAATAAAATGTAGAGTATCTAGATCAAATGTCTAATGTACAGGATTCACAGTGTTAATAGTGAACATCATAATACATAATGTTATAATGTATTAAACATAAATAATAATAACAACAATAATAATAATAATAATAATAATAATAATAATAATAAATAATAATAATAATAATAATAATAATAATAATAATAATAACAATTAAACAAGTAAAAATACTGCTACAAGTACAGCTTGCAATATCTGGTTGGGGAAAAAAAGAGCTACAATACATTTAGGTATGAGATTCACCTGTATTCTGCAATATCTTGTTTAAGTGACATTTTCTTAGGCAGTATTTTAAGCATTTAGTCATTTTTCAATAAAAATAACTTAATAACTAAGAACCAGATCCAGATCTGTCTGCAGTTTTTAGGGATCCATAAGCCGGTGAGAAATACTATCCAGATATCAGTCAGGACTTCTAAATGCCAGGGCCTACCTTATGTTTTCCAATTCGAGCGTGTAGGAAATACTGGGTAGTAAGAAATGTCTGGACTAGTATACTTTAAGAGGAAATTCCTATACTTCCCAATGATAAAGAAGTAGCTCCCATTTGAAAACTCAGCTTAGACCCAGTGTCGGGTACATCATCACTCCTAATTCTGCATGGGTTGCGATGCCATCATACTATGAAAAAAATGGCTAAAAATACAAATAAAACTCACAGACATTGGAAATAAAATGATAAAGAATTAAGTTAAGAAAGGTGGAAATATTTGCATGATTTTAAATTTCAGGATAATATAATTATGTAATAATACAGGACACGTATAAGGTGTACCACACACACAGAATGGTGTTTAGTTTACTGTACATCCAAATAATGCAGCCTCTTATACTTTTTGAGGGATAGCTTTAATGAGCAGTTTACTCTGTGAAGTCTTCACATGGGATATCTTGTGTTTGATGTAAGTAGTCTTCTGAGAAGATCTACTAAAATATACTCATTACAGAGGGCAACTAATGAGCTGATTAGCATTAAGTTAAATTTATAGCTTACTATAAATAAAATATGACAAAAAAAATATATTGTGTCTTCAAATTTCAATACTCAATCTCTTTTGTTTAACTCATGCTACAAGGGTCCTATGTTGCAAACATATTTATAAAAAATATCTACAAATCCTAAAACATCCGTTTTCAAACATTTTCGTTAAATATAAGTTGTTTATTTTTTAAATGTATTAAAGGGGCAAATGTATATTGCAAAAATATCTGACTGCTCCTGTTTCAGCATTAAGACTTTGCTAGTTCCCATGAACCTGATTCACAGATAAGAGGGAATTTAAAGACCGCACAGAGTATTTAAATTAGAAAGCGGCAGTGTAATGCTGCCTCAGGGAGGGATTAGGAAGAAGTGGGAGGGGGGATTTAGATTAGCCTGGGAGGGTGGAGGGGAGATGGGAAGAGGCAATGTCCATGCGTACATTGCATGGAGAGATAAAGTAGCCTTATGGCCAGGGGTGCATAAAATGTTGAATTTTTTTTTTTTTTATGGATTTATTTGATTTCAATCAGATTTTTTATTTTATTTAAATCAGATTTATTTATTACATTTTATTAAAGTAAACTATTTAATGTTAGATGTTTACACCTTGTTTAGTAATGCATGAACATTTTTTGAAGTGAGAACTGTAACAAAATGAACACAGTAATAGAATAAATACACACTAAACAGTTGCATCAAGAAGTACCATTAGGCTCTGAATTTCACTCAATCAGTTGTTTGAGTCTGAGTGAAACATGTGCATGTCTATGTCCACGTCCTCACGTTTGTCCTCAACAGAAAAGGCTCTGTAGCATGCAACCAGCTTTGCTGCTTCTTCATTTCCCAATCTGTTGCGTGTTTTTGATTGTACAAAACCATACCTTGAAAAAATCATTTAAATTCCTGCACTTGATGAAACTGTGGTGAACATCAGCTTCAGAAGATTTACTACAAAAGTGTCTAACTGAAGTTGAGCTGCGTAGGACATCCACCAGGCTAGAGAAGATACTTGGCGTAAAGTGCCCACTTCAAACACGTATGGTGCAAATGGTTTCATGGATGCACGAAAGTTGATGATGACCGGCATAATTCGACAATTATTGGCACGAGCAAACTCTATAGCAGTCGCACTTCCCTTCTTACTTATCTTACTAAGGATAGCGTTTAAGTGCTTGTGTAATAGATTTCCATGCATAACACCTGGATTCCATGCATGACTTTATGTTCTGGGCATGCACAGTTTATTAGTTCCTAAAAATACAAACAGAGATTCAGCTTCTTCTTAAGTTTCAGTCAGAGCATATGTATTTATGAAGCTCTAAAATTATGATGCTTTCAGAGTATTGTCATACTTTTATTATAGTTTGAATAAATGATTGTCTGCCTTGATGGTATATGGTTGCAAATTATTAACATTAACATTAATTTATTACACATGCACAGATAGACAAAAAATCCAAACATTTAAAATATGGCATCAGTGCCCAGTAACAAAACAGCACAATACAATAGCAGAACAGACATACAGGGCAGGAATGGACAGAATATTACATTATGCAATACAATTATCATATAAAATATAAAAATATTAAAATAAAATAGAGTGAAAAGTGCACAGACAAAAAGGCAAGATATGATTTATCAAGCTTGAACGATCAGGCTTTCATGGATCAGAAAGAAGGTAATAGAATGCAGTGAGAGGTAGAGAAGGCGAGTGAGAGGGAGCCACCAGGTGGGGAGGGGGTAAGGGGTAGCAAAGTGGGATAAGAGGGTACGAAGGGGATGGGGGAATAGGGGACAACACTAGGATGGATGGCCCTGCTCACTTAAGCTAGCACACTAAGTTAACTAGATATGGCCCTAGCTATCACAAACATATAATACATTCTGAATATCTTCATTATTCAGTATTATTAAGCTAGGTACCCACTTGAGGGTTTTCTGATGATGCAGATGTAACATTTGTAACAATATTATTCAAGGTGTGAAATCCTGATTTGTATAACAGTTAATCCGTACACATTGAAACGATCCAAGGATATTTTCTTATTTATGTTACAGTTTAAAGCAAACATAGTAAGCTTCAATACTGACTCAAATTCAGATTTCCATTGTGTTCAAACACTAATTGTGTTGTTCTACAGTAGATATATATATAGGTTGAAGCCGGCAGTGTCTGCAGCACGAGACGCACCGAGCATAGGCACTGAAGCATGATGCCACTGAGCCACTACCATGTTGCCATATCAACCTGTAAACAAGAGGGAAACACACTGTGAAAATAAAACACAGGACTGCATGTGAACGCAAACAGCATGGAAATACATAGTGCAATAAAATGACTGTCCCAGAATAAGGGATGAGTGATACGCATCATGCGTAGGCATTGTGGAATTGCAGTCACAATGGGATAAACCCAAGTAGCGATACTGCGCTATAGCGACACTGCACTGTAATCAACAACATATAAATCACAGAACAGACCCAGAATGTCCAAACCCAAATGTGCAGTGATATTAAAATCCATATATAAGCACATCAGATAGTGAAATTAGCAAGAACATGGCTAGAGTCAGTTACTAGTGAGAACTATGAATAGTCAGGGGGCAAAAAAGTCTGCACAGATCATAAAGGGAACCATAAATGGTGCTATAAGGGGAACAATCAAATATTAGGACATGCTAACCCAGTAACACAACTATGGGCCGGATCCAGAACTACACCCATCTTCCATAGACGGACGTAGTTCAATAAACAGTAGCTACTGCGCATGCGTAGTAGCTATTGTACGTAATCTGCGTATCGTTTCGATACGTAGATTGCGTACGCATGCGCAGTAGTTACTGTTTATTGAACTACGTCCGTCTATGGAAGACGGGCGTAGTTCTGGATCCGACCCTATGTGTGTAAACCCAATAACATAACTGATGAGTAGAGCAGACACATGATAAGGAGTCCCACAGCATAGCAGCTGTATGGGGGACCAGGTAGATATAGAAAAATCTCAATAGTCATAATAGTCCAAAGTAACAGTAGAACTGGATATATACAGTCATGATGTTATAAAAAAACAACATTTCATTGAGGCCTATGGACGCCACTGTATGCAGGAGATGTATCCACTTAGCCTCTTTACAAAGAAGTAGAAGGTCCGGGTCACTTACTCTGCACAGGGGGGGTATATGATCAATAATTTCCTCAGTAACTCCACAGACATCATTATACGCCCCGCCAACAAAGGTGGTTCAAGATCTATCTCAAAATAAGTCTGAAATTGAAAGACAACTCAGTGAATCTTCAGTCTACAAGTGGTTGTCTAAGGATCCTACCCAAGTGTACCATAATGAATTAGAACAAATTCTGTCTACGGCAGCGGAACAATCTATGATCACAGAAAAACTTGCACAGAGACTATTTAACAAATCACCAAAAGTTCTGGTCCTCTATATAGTTCGCAAGTTTCACAAGGACCCGGTCAACCCACCGGGTCACCCAATTATATCGGCCCGGGGGTCAATTAGTCAGCCTGTAGCAGAGTTTTTGGATTTTTGCTACAACCATGTGTCCAACAGCTACCTACATTTCTGAAGGATACAAGTCATTTTTTATGAATATTAAAGGCTCTTCCTACAATTCCTGATGTATTGACCCTCTGTACCATCAATGTTTCAAGCCTCTAAACCAGCATACCACACCAAAGAGGCTTGGAGGCTACAAATGAGCTCATCACTGATAATCCCAACTATTCAGGACCTCCAAATGAGCTATTTATGAACCTCTTGGAAATTATCTTGGCAAATAACTATTTTTTATATGATGGAAAATACTATCTCCAAATCTCTGGCTGTGCCATTGGGTCTAGCGTAGCTTCGCCATACGCCAATGTCTTTATGTATAAGGTAGAGAGGATACTGTTCATTGAAAACCCTGAATGTTTAGACAAACTCTTTATACTAGGTATATTGATGACTTGCTAATCTCCTGGTCTGGACCCCAGCAAGAATTTGAGAATTTGATGCAGAAAGTAAATACGTGTGACCCGGATATAAAATTCACATTTACTAGTGATACATCAAACATTCAGTATATGGATGTGGACATTAAAAGGACAGGAAACACAATAAAGACCTCAATCTATCAAAAACCTACAGATAGAAACACTTTTCTGTTAGCCAGCAGTCACCATCCTAGATTGCTTATAATGGGACTTCCACTCTCCCAATTTATCAGGGTGTGTAAAATCAACAATGATCGTAACACAGCCATTGAACAATTACAGCAAATGGAGCAAAAGTTCATCCAGAGAGGGTATGATCCAAAAAAACTAAAGGAAACAAAACAAATAGCCCTTTAAAAAATCAAGACAGGACCTCATACAAAGTAAAGCTGGTCCTCATAAAGAAGGGGTTATTCCTTGGGTTAATACCTACAATAGGACCAGTCTGATAGTCAACCAGGCCATCAAGGCTTTATGGCCTATTGTACAAACGGATAAGAATTTTCCAGCACTAAATCAAAAAAGAATAATGCCAAGTTATCGAAGGGGTCCGAATATCAGAGACCGTGTAGTCAGAACAGACATTACCGTTTTTTTTTTATATAAAAACTGCATCACCTGCAGTTTATTTGTTGTTTTGTCACTTTCTGTGGGAGTTCCTGTGTTCACTTGCTCTGATGCCCGCATTGCTACGAGATTGGGGCGGGAGTTGCCTGGATACGGCCACGGTATTGTTGACTGTGAGCCTCGGGTGATGATGTCATCGCCCGGCGCCTCAGCTCCACATGCATGTGGTCTCCTGGACGCTGAGCTTCGTGGCTTCCTGACGTGTCTCTGCAGGTGTTCTATTGGACATCACAGGGGTGAGTTCAGTATATAGGGGCCTGTAGCGCTCAGCGTAACATCGCTGCTCTGGCCCAACACTCCCCCTTGTAGGAGCGTATTAACTCTCCCTTACGCCGGCTGAAGGCTACCCTAACTTCAGCCGGCGTAAGGGAGAGTTGATGCGCTGGGACGGCGGCGTTAGTACGTTAACGCCGCCCTCCCAGCCTCATTACCCTCCCTCCCCCCGCCCCCCTACACTAACTTCAGCGTAGGGACGCTGGGGGACGTCCCCTCCAGCGTCTCTACGGCGCTACTATGGACGCTATCTACGATCGGGCGTTTCCATAGTGACGCCGGGCAACATCTGCCCGGCGCATGCGCATTAGTACTAGCGACGGCGGCCGTAGCTCAGGATCAGGCCCAATGTCACAAGTATTGAACAGACTGCTCCTCTCTGCATATGCGATGTGAGATCTATTTTGACGCTTATACAGTCAACTTGCCGTTGGTACATTGATGAGCCTGCCACATTTACTTGGACTCTCAGCTTGTTGCACATCTATATGAACTTTGTACTTTGTTCAGCCATTGCTGTCATGACTTATTAGCTGATATTATTTTTGATATTTTGCTGAGTTCCACCTTGGTCTATAGTGTTTTGTATCCATTAATTTTTTGTCTATTTCACTAAGGCTCAACCTATTTGTCATCTTCATTAAACTACATTTTTGATACTTTTGCAAATGGAGTGCTGGCTAGTGTTCATTTCTTGACACTGATTGTGATATATTTCTTTTCAGCCATGGCACCCTATTTTTTCTATTGATTGTATTGTGGTGCTTGCTACAGTTTTATACTGTATATACTTACCTATACCTTTCAGCAGTGCACCTATACCTGGTGGAGTCTTGACACTGATTGTGATGTATATATATATAACCTAACATTGGGAATTTCATTGTAAGAGTTAGGACCACCATGAGCAGAAAGGCCTTTTCAGTGGCTGGTGGCTAATCATATATTTGCATATATGTGTAACAGGTATTTCTGCGATTTATGTTACAGATAGAGAGCCGTATTCAGAGATCCGTGTGGCAATCGGATCGCAATTATACGCATGACTGGTGCAGGCCAAACCCTCTATCAAGCACGACACTCTCCTCTCTCGGCCATGCTGTCTGAGACTTCCGCCGCCATAGACCACTTGTAACTTTCCAAGTGCATTCCTATGCGTGTGTCCTCCGTATGTGTGATTCATGATAGTCGTGCCTATTTAAATGCCCCCCACCCATTTTTATTTAAATTTTCCTGTGCGTATTTTTGCGTTGCATATCCGTCCGTATGTACCAAGTGCGATTCACAGGTCCGTCCGTAATGCACTTCCGCTCGTATAGTCTATGTTAACTACGTAAATAAAGTTACTACGCATGTGCAGTTGGTCCGATCCTAAAAATACGCACGGAACTAGCCGTGAAATCGGATCTCTGAATACGGCCCAGAATGGTATAGTCTGTTACTGGGTAACAGCAGTGTTGCTGAGGCATTTTCTTTCTTTTGTTTCTGTTGCTAGCAGATTACTGGATCCAGTGTTCCATCCAAGGAGTGTTTCCAATGGCAGGACGGGATGAGGACTACACTTTATGGGAGGGGGGAGAGTATATAAAATGTACAGTGAGGCTCTACTATCCAGAGTTCTGTACATTCCTCATCTTACATGAGGAGAGTACGGACAATTAAAGGTAGAGGTCAAGAAACACAAGTCTGTGCAAGGGCAGTGACTTTCATCCTCTGCAACAAAGATATAGATCAGGTACATTGGGGTTTGTAAGATTCATAACAAGAAATCTCCTTTAAGAGGGATTATAACAAAGAAAATAGATAGTAAATAATATACAGATTTAGTACTGGATTCACAGATAAGAAGGAAATAAGTGCTCCCCTCCTTCCTAGAGCTCCACCTCCATAGGGCTTCCTTAACTCTCCGTGGAGTAGATGCAGACCTAGGCGTTTGTTACATTTCATTGCGTAGCGTATTTACGCAAACATACCTTCTAAGCCCTCCCCTAGGCACTCCTCTCACATGTACGTACTTTGGCCGTTTTACGCTGCCCAAACCCTACCTTAACTTTACGCAGTGTAACTACTGATGTACATATAGGCCTCACATACGCACTCCCATACTGTGCGATTTAAATGCCTCACCCCTCCTACGAAGCATAATTACGGGTGTCGTATGGCTGGCATGCCCCTTCATGCGTATGTACGCTGTTGATACGTGACTGCCCCATACACTTTGAGTTACGTGGCGTAACATTTGCCACACGTATGCACAGTAAGTACTAATGTGTGATTTTACGTCAGCGGCTAGCATAAAATCGTTCGCGTACGTAGGTCTGGATCTGGCCCCATGTGTATATTTGTTCGGATGTTGCTTAAGTACGTGCAGACTTTGCAAACCCCGCCCATACAGCCCTATTTACATGCCTCTCCCCACCCACTTTTCTCAACTTCCTACTTACGAAGTACTATCACGCACCTTCTTATGGATCTCATTAGACAGGAACTCCGTGCCTAACAGGTTTCTGTGCATAGCATCTAAGTGGTGCATGCGCAAATCGCATAAAATCACCAAGATACGCACATGGCCTGCATATTTTTAGGTATGTTCTTAAGTGTAATTCTGGGCCTTAGTTTTTATTATTCAGTCCCTCTCCTACAAAGACTAATCTTATTCTGCACCAAAATACAATGAATTTGAGAATCAGTTCCATAAGTCCACTTATTTCCTTGTGTTACGATGTAATATATATAT
>WWET01007797.1:20389-31060 GCA_011038615.1 Limnodynastes dumerilii | reverse complement strand
AAACAACATGGTTTTGCCCAGGAGTGACTTTAAGTTCTTATTTTAAGAAGATTCTTAAGTGTGAATCAGGTCCTTAATTTCAAGCTCCTTCTTAAGTCTGGATCCAGCCCTTTGTGTGAACTAAAAAAATGTAACAGAAACAGCAGTGTAACATTTCATACTTCTGTACAATGTGTAGGAGCTGGCATACATGTTACACAAGCCTAAGAGGACATATCCTGGCAGAGGTTATGCTCACACGCCTGACTTTATTTGAATGATTGATATTCATATGGTGCTGGAAAGTGTCCTTGCCACAGTGTAGAGATCATGGGTAATCAGAGATATGGCATGCAGGGTAATAAACAATGATGACAAAAAAATACTTTGCAATTCAGAAACAACAGAGCAGAGGTGCAGCAAACCAGGCAAAGGGACGAGTTGGGCAATACTTAATCTAGGAAAAGAACATTGTGCCCTGTGATGCCAGCAGAGGGCACTAGTGTATTGTGCCCATTATAAAAGTACAATTCCAGGAGTCCTAGAAAGCAAAATGATAAACTTATAATGGAAACTTACACTATTTAGTAAATGTACAAACTTGAACAGCAGACACTACAAAGGGGTTAATGTGCCCCAAGTCCACAGATGTCAGGGGCACAAGACCTCAAAGCCCTCGCGTGTACGAGTCCACAGAGAAGTCTTTCATATATGTACAACGCCTTCTTGCACATTGTCCCTGGGGATGATCCCCTTTCATTATGCCATAACTTTACTTGCATATAAAAAAATATTTATAAGGATAAATATTTGGGCAAAACTGCAGAGGGGGTGAATTCACGTGCAAAAAGAAATATGCGCAAATACCCGCAACATTCGTTTTTGTTTAATAAAGAGACTGAGAGCACAGTTGTTGGAGGTAAACATGTATATATAACACTCTCCTGTAACCTTTTCCACATCTGTAGAACACTTGGGGTTCCTGGCACTTTAAATCATTTTACAATAGGGAAAATGACATGGGAAGAAATCATTTTGAAAGCGATCCAGAGTCTAAGGGTAACAGGTGTAGACTTACACTCGAGCAAAACCATGTTGCATTTCAAGGGGGGGGGGTCATTTTATCTGTACAAATGGAATGAATTCAGAAGTGCCGTGTTCAAGCTCAACTCTAAATTAGAATTGAAAAATACATTTAAAAATGTCTTATTTAATTTGTATACCCCTGCAATACAACATAGTTGTGCCCAGGTTTATTTTTCCACCTGATTTGCACTTACTCTCAAACTCTGGCTCAACCCCTTAATGGCAAACCAAATTCATGACCACAGATAGATTTTTTCCATTAAATAACTATTCTCGATGTTTTAGCCTTCGCATATTACTTTTTTATCTGTGATTAAGGCTTGTATTATGAATATTTTATATGTATAAAAAGTGACATTATATTATATTAAGAATGAATGACCAATCATTGATCATCACCTACAGAACCCATCAAGGTTTCATATATTTAACTGGTGAAATTTAAATCCATGAAACACGTTGACAATTCTGTATTGTGCTGGCATCGCAAACCAGGTAACAGCTTTTATCTGGATGCGAGTGATGTCATGTGGTTTAACACTGAATAATAATATCTAAAGTCATTCTTTCATAACACTATCAGGTCAGAGTGGATAAAGGCTTAATTCTCGTTTATGGATTATGTACATTATTTATGTAAGAGTTTTTTTTTATTATTATACATTTAACTAAAGTTGGCCATAAATATAGAGATTATTAGTCCAATCAGACAATTATTGGTTGATTGGACCAGAAATCGCTTGTGTATGGTCTGGATTTTTTTTCCCCTAACCAAAATAAGATGGATCTGATAAGTTAATCTTATGGTATGTTTTAAAATGATCAGTCTCAAGTGGCCAATATTGCTTTAGGTATGGCCACATCCGGCCAGTCAGCTAGCTGCCCAGGCCTACTGCTGAGATAGACAGAAGGCCTGTGTAGCCAATCAGTGCTGAGATTGATAGAAGGCCTGTGTAGCCAATCAGTGCTTAGATTGATAGAAGGCCTGTGTAGCCAATCAGTGCTGAGATTGATAGAAGGCCTGTGCAGCCAATCAGTGCTGAGATTGATAGAAGGCCTGTGCAGCCAATCAGCTGCAAGGGCCACCTTTTAATCTGGGCAAAGCTCTACCTCTACTGCCAGGACTGTCGGACTCAACAAGAGAGGTTATTTAGCGATGCTAATATCAGGACCTTTCTCTAGTGGGGCAAATAATCTGCCTATTGTATGGCCACTTGAATTCTTGATTCTCAGGACCAGATCCAGGAATCCGCTACCACCTCTGATCTTCCGACTGTCTCCATGTAAAACAGGGACAGTGCAGAAGCCTGGTTAGTACATAAGGGCAGAAACTAATGGCTCTTACTGTAGTTACCCTACCTAAACCCCTCCCACCCTGCGCACACTGAGCGGATCCCCCAGCCTGCGGATGCACTTCCATGACGGTAGTCTGGATCCCGACAATCGTTAGTGCTTAAGCTTCTCTCAGCTGGCCAGTGCTTACAATAGCTTATAGAGTACAGCGCCACCATTCCTACGGACGCGGCTTTTTCGTGTTTGCCGGAAAAGTTGTAAGAGGTAAATAAAACAACGTCCTAAGCTTAAGGAATGTACAATATCTAAAAACATTAAAATAGACAAAATCAGATAAAGTGAATAAAATAAGTGCGACTATTTCTGGACAATCTTCCCTACCAGCACCTATTTCTTTATTCCCTATGATCACCGGCGCCCGTCCAGCTTATTCGCTGGTGTGCGCTCTTCGGTGCCGGGCGAGATGCGATTCTCGAGTAAAGCGTTTGTCACAGTCGGAGCAGCCGTAGGGTTTTTCTCCCGTGTGGGAGGTCTGATGCCTCATGAAGTGGGAGTAAAAAGCAAAACTCTTGCCACAATCAATGCATATAAAAGATTTTTCTTTGGAGCGCCTTTTCCGGTGCTCGGAGTCGCCGTTCCCCCCAGACTCTGAACAGCCCTGTGAGGTCCCGTCTCTGTGGGTTTTCATGTGCTGGTTCAGTAGGGATGGATATGGAAAGTACTCCCCACATTCAGTACACGTGTCTCGGACGTGGGACCTCCTGTGTCTGGCCAGATGGGAGTTTTTGGTGTAACTCTTCCCACATTGGGAACACACGAACGGCCTCTTGCGTTTGTGCAGTTTTTCATGGCGGCTGAGAAACTCCTGACTCTCAAAGCATTTGCCACATTCCAGGCAGACAAAAGGCTTGTTTCCCGTGTGGATTTTCCGGTGTCTGACAACGTGAGCTTTCCTGCGGAAGTGTTTGCCGCAGTCAGGGCACATGTAGGGTTTCTCCCCGGTGTGAGTTCTAAAGTGGTCCAAAAGCTGTGATTTACTAGGGAATTCTTTCCCGCATTCGGAGCAAGTGCACTCATTCTCCCCGGCATGAATCTTCAAGTGATGACTTAAAAGACACTGACTGGCAAAACTCTCCCCACATTCAGGACATGAAACCGTTTTAATGTGACTGCCCCAATGCAACTCCAACAGAGCTTCAAAGCGAAAAGCTTTGCCACACTCCGTGCATGAAAATGGCTTATCCCCTGCGTGACTCCTCTGATGCCTCTCAAGTAGGGACAACTCACTGTAGCACTTTCCACACTCTGTACATGCAAGAACCTCTTTCTCCTCATAAGCAGCAGATGTGGGTTCAGGTTGTGAAAGGTCACTGGGGGTAGGATTGGCAGCTGTTTGGAGGTTTGTTCTGTGTATTTTACGGTGTTGGTTCAAGACGTCCAGGCGGTGAAAACATTTGCCACATTCGGGGCAAGGAAAAGTCTCTTTGTCTCCATGAATTCTCTGATGCCGGAGCATGTGAGATTTACGCCTGAACCCCTTCCCACAGTCGGAGCACAGAAAGGGTTTCTCTCCTGTATGAATTCTCTGGTGTATATCAAACTCTGTCTTACAAGAATACTGCTTTCCACACTCCCCACAGATCAGCGGCTTCTTCTGGTGAGATTTAGCGTGATGAAAGAGAAGGCTTTTATATTTAAAGCACTTTCCACACTCAGAACAAGAAAATGGTTTCTCCGGGGAGGCCATTCCCTGCTGAGCGTTACTGGACTGCGCAGAGTAATACTCATACGATATGTCCCCTGAGTGTGATTTATGGAAAGGTAATTCCTCTCTCCAAGTTGTGTCCAAGTTGTAGTCTTCATTATACATATTGGCACAGAATTCCTCCTTTCTGTGACTGGTTATATATTGTGTTTGCGACAGTTCTATTGCAACATCGATCGCAGCGTCCCTAAAGCCTCCATTAGCACAGGATGCGGAATCCTCCTCCGTCTTCACAGATGTAAACAGCTGCTGTGTGATCTCTGTGGATGTAGAGATTGCAGTCTCTATGGGGTCTCCTTCCTGCTTTATAGAGGTAGATATACCTCGTCGTCGTATCGTATGATCACCTTCTACAAGGCTCTTCTTATATAAACTATGACTGTTTTCCTCCAGGGCAGTTAAATCCCCCTGTTCTATATGCAGGTCACCGTCCACATTGAGGCTTCCTTCATCCCATTCAACCGGCTCCTCTTTAATTTTAATTGTTTTATATTCCATCTTACATGTAGAGTTTCTTTCCTCTACCAAATTCTCCGTCCTATGGGCAGGTGTTGCCTTAGGAACATTCTTATCCATCACATCAGCTGAATCTCCTGAGGCTGTACCTCCATTGTTACATACAGATAAATATTCCGTCTGCTCAATAGGGACGTGAATATACATTTCACGAGGGCGTCCATCTTCTTCAGGAGTTGGATTAATACTTGTGGTTATTTCACATGGACTAACTGTAACAATCTTGTCCTTCCTAAGGTATCCAGCCACAGACGTGGAAGGAGGTTTTAGAAGTTGTGTTCTGCCAGCAGTTATTCCTGATGAAAAAGACAAAACATCAATATAATTCAAGGCCATAATAACCAATGCTCAAAAACCTGACAAGGACACTAGCTGGACCATGGCTAAAGAGTGTCATCACACATGAAGCAGGTAGGAGGTGTTAATGGTTGGTTCTGGAGATTGATCTTTTACACAGTTGTACTATAAGTAGTAAGTCTTCAGTCAGCACCATGCAGGCACAGCACAAGTAATTCTGCGCTCTATACATATTCAGTCTCCGTATGGGTAGCAGGCCCACTCACCATGAGTACGAGATTGGCATGGTGAGCGGGCTTAGGCATTTAAATCCTACAGTAAGGGTTTGGCTAACATGTCATAGCAAATTCAATACGCAATTCTGGATCCAGTCCAATATGTTTATCTTACCCTGGGAGATAGAGACACAGCTTCTCCTATTGTCATCCTTCTCATCATCCTTGTATTGTTTGTCACAATCCTTGTTATGGTCAAGGAAATTGTTTGCTTCTAAATACTCCCACTCCTGCAGACAAAGTAGAGACCTTATAGGAACCTGACACACACAATGATACAGTGACCAGCCAATTACATCCCCTGGTGTCTCTGTATAATGTCCCATTCCCAGCAGTCATCTCTCCAATCACACACATCCCCTGGTGTCACTGTATAATGTCCCAGTCCCAGCAGTCACCTCTCCAGTCACACACATCCCCTGGTGTCTCTGTATAATGCCCCATTCCCAGCAGTCACCTCTCCAGTCAGCAGCTGAATGATCTTGTTGGTGAGTTCCAGAATTTTCTTCTCACTCATCCTCTGAGATGTCGGTGAGTCAGGTGGAGGCTCAGTGATGGGGAGCTGACGGTCGTTGCTGTATGCGACCTGCCCACCAGATTTCTTCACAATCACATAGTCCTGGAAATTGAGATGGAGTGAGAAACAGTCTTCCAAAATAAGATCTCTTCAAACTACAAATCCCATCATTCTCTTCTGTAAGTTTAAAGAGACTTCACCAGAAAATAACCTCAGATCACAAATTCAGATTTACACATCTTTATTTACACAGCAGAATAGCTCAACAAATAGCAGAAAAACGTCTTTATTAAGTCTGGATCCAGCCCTGTATCTTTTACAATGAGTGCTGGAGATACAGTAAGTTATAAAGACATTGGTCCGGAATCACAGTTACGTAGTTTTCGTCTTACGTACGTTGTGTTAGGAGATACTGCGCATGTAGCTTAGTTACGCTATCTACGTACCATTTCTGTGCTCACGCAATCTATGTACGTAGACAGTGTAAATAAGCTGCTACGCATGTGTACTAGCTCAATTCTTAAAACAACGTACGGGCCAGTATGTGGTACTCTGGGATTAGCTTAAACTGTAGCTGTCTGATCCAGGTTGTGGTGTACCCCGAGGACCTCTCTCATGCAGACATTAGCAGGTCATCCGCGCATACATACCAGTCCACCTCTCAGGGTGGGAGGGACAAACGTTCTCCAATGCAGAGGGATAGCCACTTTTGGGGGTCTTTTAAGGAAGAATCTTTGTATTTTATGGAGATCTGAATTGAATTCTTACTCTGTTGCAGAGTAACCAGACATATACAGCAGCTAAAGAGGCCAAGTCAAGGTGTTTCCATAGCAACCTGATTCTAGCATTCCACTTATAAACCAGGTGTATTTTAAGTCGGTGCCTTGAACGGCCCTTTTTTTCAAAAGGACCATTTTCTACCAGCCCACAGCAAAGTCCCTGGGAACCTGATTGCTTCTTCCTTGCTGAGGAAAAACAATCGATGATTCCCAGGACGAAGACACGGCTGAGAGTGGCAAGTATCCCTGCTCCTAACTCTTACTCTTACCCTAACCCTCTCCTTCCTGCAGCCTAACCCTAAGATTCCCTACCCCGCAACCTAACCCTAAGATTCCCTACCCCGCAACCTAACCCTAAGACTCCCCTCCCCGCAACCTAACCCTAAGACTTCCCTCCCCGCAACCTAACCCTAAGACTCCCCTCCCCGCAGCCTAACCCTAAGACTCCCTTCCCCACACCCTAAGACTCCCCTCCCCACAGCCGAACCCTAAGACTCCCCTCCCCACAGCCGAACCCTAAGACTCCCCTCCCCACAGCCGAACCCTAAGACTCCCCTCCCCACAGCCGAACCCTAAGACTCCCCTCCCCACAGCCGAACCCTAAGACTCCCCTCCCCACAGCCGAACCCTAAGACTCCCCTCCCCACAACCTAACCCTACTAAGACTCCCCTCCCCGCAACCTAACACTAAGACTCCCTTTCCGCAGGACTCCCTATATATAGGGCCGTCTTAATGACTGGGCCTAACACACCAAGGGGCCCTTTAGCCCTGTCCAACCCTAAAGCTATTTCAGCCTCCGCTGCAGCCCATGCAGAATG
This sequence comes from Limnodynastes dumerilii, assembly GCA_011038615.1. Lineage (NCBI taxonomy): Eukaryota > Metazoa > Chordata > Amphibia > Anura > Limnodynastidae > Limnodynastes > Limnodynastes dumerilii. The sequence goes on along the minus strand of WWET01007797.1, from coordinate 23,734 downwards.
CCATTTTCCGAATGTAGTTCTGTGTGGGCTGTAGCAGAGGCTGAAAATATCTTTAGCAGATGGACCGGCCACCGGTGTGACCCAATCGCAGCCCAGCATACTCTGTACTGCCCGTAAGCAGCCTGACGCTCACGTGAGCGCTCACTGCACAGAGGGCACGCAGCCGGGGACAAAGAAGCCACGGAGGACAAAGTAAGAGGATTTTTTTTTTACAGGCTGGCTGAGTATTTAAAAGGGTAATGTTGGGCATTACCTTATAACATGCAATTTTTTTTTTACAGGCTGGCTGAGTAGGTAATAAAGTTAGAAGGGGCAGCACATGGCCAGAGGGGGCAGGGCAGGGGCATCATAGGGGTACAGAGTCTGGAGGAGATGGCAGGCAGCAGATGCTCAGAGAGGGGTAGGGGGGGGCCCCTGTGCATTGCTTTGCCCAGGGCCTACAATTCTGTTAAGACGGCCCTGCCCATATACTCACCTCTGGTCCTGCGGGTCTGACGGTGGTTTGCAAATGAATAAATGAATGAGTAATGAATGATAGAGAATGAATGAATGACTGGTGATGCTTACCCGTTCATTACTAAAACCTTCTAAATAGAAATATTTTCAAAATACAATCAGTCGGAAAAATAGCTTTCAGCTGCCCATATCTCGAAAATAGAATTTTCTAAGCGGAGACTGCACCCCATTTTTTCAACCCTTTAAAGCTTCCAGCCCATTGTAAGGCACAGAACAATACGCAATAAGCACAAAACATGTTCTGTGAAATTCTCACCTCTTCGATAAGTAAGTAAACAACCTCCAGGGCCAATCTCAAGAGCCTCTCAGTCATTCGATTCTTATCCCTGTCCATCTTCCGTAAAGATCTCAGGCTTTCCACCAGCTAGGGCTCTTGCTAATGTAACCATGCAGCCTTCCTGCAACACACATGTTAGAAAGAAGGTTCATTGTGACCAGAATATTCCAAGATGTTTCACTACAAAGAAGGAGCCTGAGAATAAAGAACCAGAAGACGTCACACAATCAAATCCCCCCAACCCATCACCGTGCAACCGTTGCTTAGTGACAATGGGCCTGATGCAGACCTACGCTTATAAAACACACGTTTGTACCTACGATGCACTCCCTTGTTCGTACATAGTTTTGCCATCTTACACTCAGAAAACCCTACCCTAACTTTTCAATGCGTAACCGCGGGCGTCCGTAAGCTCCTTGCGTAGTTACGAAGCTTAGCAAGCCCATACTGTACGATTTAAATGCCTCACCCCGCCCTCGACGCAAAGAATAATTACGGCTTTCGTATATGGCAGGCACACCCCCTCGAGCGTGCTAACGAATGTGTTACGCTCAAGGCCCATACGCTCAGAACTTCTGAGCATAACATGAGTGTAATACCTGGCCCGCGCCTGCGCAGTAAGTACAAATGCCCGTTTTTACACTTACGACCATCGAAAAAACGCACCAGAGCGTAGGTCTGGATCAGGCCCAACGTGCAAGTCTTCCAAACAATGTGCTATGAAGTCAGATACGGCAATCTCTGCACCTACCTGGAGCTTGTGCCGCACAGTATCCCAGTACAGCAGAACCAGCGCTTATCTAGTGCACCCCGTCCATGGATGGTCATTACACACAAAACACGCTCCCACAATGAACGTGCAACAATGGCGCAAGCGTCCTGCACATTCTAACCAGCATTCGCTATGCGCTAAATCATACTGCAGCGTGCATTTCCCTTTTCTATAATGCAGGTCTATGGGTTCATGCATGAGGTACAGCGTGCACTATGCTGCAGGGTGGCTTGGGGAACATGCCTGTGCACACTGTGGGGATGTTTTATTATTATGCATTAGGACCCAGCAGAATAACTGCTTCTATACCCTCAATATACCAGCCCTGTACAGGCAGCAGAGGGGGTGACACTGGGGGCACTATACCCCCCCACACTACACCTGCAGCCATGCCATTGCTGCACCCTCCTACCTGCACTCAGCGCCCCCTCCGCTGCTCTCGCCTATGCACAAAGGCCCGGCCGCAGCTGCCCTGAGGAAACAGCCAGCGCGGGGGATCACGGGAGATGTAGTCTCAGCTGGGCTTGACGTCACTTCCCCGTTGCCATGGGAGCGGGACAACGATCGCGCCCACGTGGCTGTCGGCTCTTAGTACATAACATGAGCGGTGCGGAGGAGTTCCCCACAGATACCCGGTGTCACTGGCTGCTAGGGACAGGACAGGATTCATATACCGCAATATACCAGGGTGCAGACAACCAAAATGGCCGCCTCCTCATGTGCTGAGGCCTTGTTGCAGCTGTGCATTTGGAGCGCGTTGGCTGTGACCCTCTCATAGTAAATGACAAGGGATGCACCTTAATTTATTTGCACAATTTCATTAGAACTAAACAACAATCATTTTTACAAACAGAAAAATATATTGTTTAGCTGATTAACAGACAAAAACTAAATATTATTTATATGTGATATATATGTGCTCTAAGAGGCAGCGCGGTCACTTTGGGGCTGATCCAGAGTGTTGCAGCACATGCAAAAAAAAAAAACAGGTGTAAATCTGTATCTCTATAGGAGCTACATACTTAACAGATTCAAACATACTTACACACATACAAAACACACACACACACACATTAGGGTTAATTTAGTCTGCAGCCAATTAACCTACCAGCATGTGTTTTGGTGTGTGGGAGGAAGCTGGAGCACCCAAAGGAAACCCACACAGACACAGGGAGAACTTACACACTTCACAGAGATAAGGCCTAGGCCGGGAATCAGACACAAGTGCTACTCACTGAGCCATCGTGCTGTCCAAACTGTTGAAAGCAGAATTGGAGTTGGGAGGGGACGTTTCCTCATCTCTAAATGACTGATTTATTACTATGCATTATGTGAAAGATATGTGAAAAGGCAAAACATGTTTCTTGCATGTAATAGAAATGTAAATTCATTTGCACCCCTCACATATGACCGGATACAGAATTAACACCGTCAAGGTACTAAAGCTTACTGAATGTGCAAGTACCCTCAGCGATCATACTGCATGCATGCAGATGGCTGTCACGCATTGGGACACAGAATGATCGATGATGCATTCCATGCAGTGATTGCCTCTGACAGTGGGGTGTGACGGTGTTGTGTATGCACGGAGAAACATAGAAAGTGACGGCAGATAAGAGCCACATGGCCCATCCAGTCTGCCCATTTGTTTATTGAAAACTATACTGATCCTAGACCCTATTTACCCTCAATTTGGTTTACAATTTAGGATACCCTTATATTTATCCCAAGCATGTTTAAATTGTTCTACTGTATTGGCCTCAACCACCTCAGATGGGAG
>WWET01007797.1:8960-18978 GCA_011038615.1 Limnodynastes dumerilii | reverse complement strand
CCCCACTGTATTAATAGTCTTCCCATTTAAAAGTGGACCCTTCCCCTCTCTTTCCTCTGTGAATAATGAACAGAAATATTTGTTAAGATGATCTGCCATAGCCCTTTCCCCCTCAACAAGACTCTCACTCTCAGTTTTGAGCATTACGATACCCTCCTTTGTTTTTCGCCTTTCATTTATTTACCTAAAAAAGCTTTTGTCCCCTTTTTGTACCAAGTGGGCCAGTTTTTCTTCAGTTTGTGCCTTTGCTGCTCTGATAACCTTTTTAGCCTCCTTCTGCTTTGTAAAATACACCTCCCTGTCATCATTACTGTGAGATTGCTTATAATTCCGAAAGTCCATCTTTTTTGCTTTCACTGTAGTTGCTCCTCTTTTGTAAGCCACATTGGATTTCTTTCTCTGGGTTTTTTTCTAACCATTCTTATACAAAGGTCTGTTGCTGTTAATAATGCATTTTTTTAGGCGTGTAATATTTATAGTAGGTCTCTGTTCTAAATGCTGTATGTGGGGAGGGGAGTATACTACCATCACACACAGAAAAGTCCATTCTGTACAGAAGTATCCAAGAAACAAAGAAGCGCTACAAGTATAGTCAAAATATTTCATAAATAACAATAAAATACATTAAAACTATATATCCATATATGTAACCGCTCACTTAATTCAAACTGTTCAGGCAATTCTAGGTGCTAAGAGATAAATAAACATCAAAGTTCTCTGATGATAGTGTGATGATGTGATTTATAGCAGAACGTTAATAGCATGGTGAATATACTGAGACACCTGCACTAAGGCTGTATAGAGATTGTGTTTACAACAAGTTATGGCTCTAGACAATTTAGCCAGAGGTGCACTTAGCTGTAGATCACTTTCACTTCACTAAGACTTTTTCTTGCTTTAATAAACCAATCAATTACAACATTTACTATGAAATATCAACGATGTTTCACAAACAAATATAGGCAATAAAAAGTTCCAAAATGAGTTTGCTTAATTTAATTATTTTGATAGTATATATGTTTCAATTTATAATACAGACACTTTTCTTTTTGTATCCCCAATTATGTTTTTTGTTTTTGGATCTTTGTTTTTTTTTACAAAAATAACTATTTTTCCGACCCTTTCCAGCAAAAGGAAAGGGTTCTTTAGAGTAAAGGCAGTCAAGAATAGAATTCACTACCAGGAAAGGCTGTGATGGCAGATTCACTGGATATGTGTAAGAAAGCGTTAGACACAGTTTTAGCAGTAAAGGGCATCCAGGGTTACTAGGACCGTTAATTAAAATGACGGACAGTAGCGGAGCCAGGGAGAAATGGGTCATCCTGGGTCAGCAGGGACTTTATCAGATTACAGCAGAATGGAGGTTGTTTCATCTGCATCAATTTCAATGATAAAAATAGGGATCGCAGAAGATCTATAACAGGTTGATCTTGATGGACTGGTGTCTTTTTTCAACCTCATCAACTTTGTTACTATAGTGTGTTGGTGCTTAGTATATTGTTTTCTGACAACCCCTCATGAGATGCTGGTAAGAGACCTCTCTGAGGGGCACCTGACATACCACAAGGCGCTGTGGTCCTGCTCTAGGGAGCTTATCCAGAGCTGCGCTTCCATGCGCACATCGGGAATTCGCACTGCACATGCCCAGAATGGGAGCGAGCACATACAGATGGATGCACTGCTGCCCATCCGCCTGTGTTCACAGCCATGCATCCTGCGCTAGTGGTACGGAGACTTCCACAATGTTAAAATGAGAAAAGGGGCGTATTAGCCATTTAAATAGCTGCCTGCGCTTCCATGAAAATGTTACACCATGTCAGGTGACAGTGTAAGCCATAGGCTCAGGTCAATGGAGAAATAGCCATGTATTAAAAAAAAAATGTGATACTAACTTTTGGAAAACATTTTTCCTGGCATTTTATGAATGAATATTTAATATAATTTTTTAGCAAATAAACCATGATGCCCCAATAGACAATTTTAAGGGGTGTTTTCATATTGTTCAGTTGTCACACCTGACCCTTTCCCTTACGTCCTCTCCAGACTTGCGCCATTCTGATGTAAAAACGCTAGCCTATCCCACTTGTGCAAAAACTATGGATTAAGTCCTGGTTACATTTTTAAGATGGATGACAGTATACTCTATGGGACAGATCCAGATCTACGACCGATAGCGTATTTACACTACCCATAACTACTCCCACCACTGGGGACTAATGGTGGTTTCTCTCCTTTATCACAATTTTTTTAAAATTAAAGGTACTATAAATGAGCAGAAATATCTTCATGTTATTACACTGCTTGTGTTTATTATGAAATATTTTCTATAATGCTGTTTAAACTGTTCCAATCTCAAAGAATACATGGAAAATGCATTGCTACGTGATTCTATTCCTTATCTCAGCTCTTAGATGGGGTGTTCTAGTGGGGAAGGCTGACTGGACCATGAACTAGATTTCATTTTTCACATAATAAAGTCACTTTCTGCACTGTATAATGGTCGTTATCTTGTGTGGCCCCTCGTGTGCGTGACTAGATTAACCTTGTTGGCAAATCGTTTACCGCATTCAGTACATGAATATGGTCGTACTCCGGTGTGTGTTCGTTGGTGTCTGATGAGGTGTGAATTCTGAGCAAACCCTTTCCCACATTCGGAGCAGGAGAATGGCTTTTTCCCTACATGTGTATTCTGATGTTTAAGAAGTTGGGATTTGCTAGAAAAACACCGTCCACACTCAGAACAAGGAAAGGGCTTCTCTCCCGTGTGGGTGCGTTGGTGGATGGAAACTTTTTCTTTAGTGACAAAGCATTTTCCACACTCTGAGCAAGAAAATGGACGCTCTCCTGTGTGGATCCGCTGGTGTTTAATGAGGCTTGATTTGGCAGTAAAACGTTTGCCACATTCAGGGCATGAGAAAGGTTTCTCCCCTGTGTGCAACCTCCAATGTCTTGCAAGGTGTGAACTTCCAAAAAACCTCTGCCCACATTCATTACACGAGTAGGGTCTATTCCCTGTGTGGATCCTCTGGTGTCTGACTAGGTACCCCTTACAGGTGAAAGACTTTTCACATTCAGAACAAGAAAATAGTTTTTCTCCTGTGTGGCTCCTCTGGTGGATGGCAAACCTAGATCGCTTTGAAAAACATTTCCCGCAGACAGGACAAGTGTAGCTGCTTGGCGTAGAAACAGATAATGGCTGATCTACTGCGTGACTCCTCTGATGCCTCTCAAGTAGGGACAAATCATTGTAACACTTTCCACATTCAGTACATACAAAAACCTCCCTTACTTTATAAGCAATAGACGGGGTTTGATCTTGTGAAAGGTCTGTGGCCATAGGATTGGCGATGCCTCTGACATTTTTTCTGTGTTTTTTATGGTGTTGGTTCAGAACGTCCAGGCGACGAAAACATTTGCCACATTCAGGACAAGGAAAGATCTCTTTCTCCCTGTGAGTTCTCTGATGCCGGAGCATGTGAGCGTTCCGCCTGAACCCCTTCCCACAGTCAGAGCAGAGAAAAGGTTTCTCTCCTGTATGAATTCTCTGGTGTATATTAAACTCTGTCTTACAAGAATACTGCTTTCCACACTCCCCACAGATCAGCGGCTTCTTCTGGTGAGATTTAGCGTGATGAAAGAGATGGTATTTATACTGAAAGCACTTTCCACACTCAGAACAAGAAAATGGTTTCTCCGGGGAGGCCATTCCCTGCTGAGCGTTACTGGACTGCGCAGAGTAATACTCATACGATATGTCCCCTGAGTGTGATTTATGGAGAGGTAATTCCTCGCTCCTTGTGTCCAAGTTGTAGTCTTCAATAGCCATGCTGTCGCAGAATTCCTCCTTTATGCAAGTAGATATATATTGAGTTTGTGACAATTCTAATCCCACATCTATCGCAGCGTCCCTGAAGCCTCCATTAGCACAGGATACGGAATCCTCCTCCGTCTTCGCAGATGTAAACAGCCGCTGTGTGATCTCTGCAGATGTAGAGATTGCAGTCTCTGTGAGGTCTCCTTCTTGCTTTATGGAGGTAGATATACACGGAGGTGTCGTGTGATCACCTTCTACAAGACTCTTCTTATTATATAAGCTATGACTGCTTTTCTCTAGGGCAGATAAATTGCCCTTTTGAATATGCAGGTCACCGCTTAAACTGAGGCTTCCTTCCTCTGCTTCAACACATTCTTCTTTGTCAGTCGTTGTATACTTCATCTGACCATGCTTCTCACACTTACAATTTAATTCTATCAAATTCCTATGGGAAGGTGTTGATTTATGGTCTGATGGCTTGCAAGCATTGCTATCCATCACATTCTCTGAATCTCCTGAGGCCGTCCCTTCATTGTTACATACAGATAAATATTCCGTCTGCTCAACAGGGACATGAATGTCAATTTCAGGGGGATGTCCATCTTCTTGAGGTGTTGGATTAATACTTGAGGTTATTTCATGTGGACTAACTGTAACAATCTTGTCCTTCATTGGGTTCCTGGCATCAGAGGATGGAGAATGTTTTGTAAGTTCTGATCTTTCAGCAAATATTCCTGATGGAAAAAAGATTAAAAGGAAACATCAATCCAATAAGATTGAATCAGGCCCATTGATAATGTGTATTAAACTACAACACAGGGAAGAACATCATTGAAACACGTAGGATAATGTGTTCATTAGAACTTATCTTACCCTTGGAAATAGACAGATAATTTCTCATTATGTTCTGTTTCTCATTATCCTTGCATTGCTCATCAAAATCCATCTTATGGTCAAGGTAATTGTTTGCTTGTAAATACTCCCACTCCTCCATGGAGAAATACACAGCGACCTCCTGACACCTTATAGGAACCTGACACACACAATGATACAGTCATCAGCCAGACACATCCCCTGGTGTCACTGTATAATGTCCCATTCCCAGCAGTCACCTCTCCAGTCAGCAGCTGAATGATCTTGTTGGTGAGTTCTAGAATTTTCTCACTGGTCCTTTCACATGTTTGCAAATCAGTCGGAGGCTTCGTGATGGGGAGTTGATGGTAGCCGCTGTATGCGACATGTCCTCCAGACTTCTTCATGATCACATAGTCCTACAAATTGAGACAGAGTGATAAAAAGCTTTCCAAAGCTAGATGTCTTCAAACGACAGGTCCCATGAATAATTCTCATCTGTTAGTGAGCTTTAAAAAGACTTAACTAGCAAATTACTACAGAGCTGCAGGTTTCAAAAGCTGATTTAAATATCTTTAGTGAAAGAGCAGCAATGCTCGACCTGGAAGCTACAATTTTTATTGAATACACCAATGGGAAGATCTACCATAAATCTAATAACAGAAAAGTAGAAATGTGGCCCAGAACAACCAGATTCTATCACTTATTTATCTTGTTAGCCTTCAGAATGGTAGCTATAATCTGATAGGGAGGTCCATCATACATACAAACATAACATAACATAACAGAAGATGCTTACAATGATGTCAAAGCAATATCATGTTTGTATAACTGTAGACAAGGATGGAAGCGCTATGAGTTTTTATAGAGTTTAATTAAATCACCTTAAAAGTACAACATACATAAAATGAGCCACTATTAAAAATAAGTATTAAATCCCATCCTTATTTTACATTTTTATTTATTTTAAATTTTTATGCATTTTGTGTATGTTTTACTTTTAAGGTGATTTAATTAAATTCTGTAAAAACTCATGGCGCTTCCATCCTTTTCTACATTGTCTAGTTTTGGGACTAGGCATCCCAGGTTAATGGCTGGAGTTATTTATAAAGCGGATATATTTGCCTTTTTTTTTATCCACGTTGGGCTATCTAATTCTCAATTTGAGCGCTGAGAACTATACTATACACATGGTACTGTGCAAGATATTTATTGTTTCTAGAACTGGCTATAAATTGATGTAATGGTGGAAAGATTGCTTTGCTTTATGCTGGAAAGGAGAATCTTACCACAAGGTCAAATCTCATTCCTATCCCTTGATGAAACATCCCAAGCAATGCAGTCATTAAAACTTAAGTGCTAGAACATTTCACCAGAACTTTTTAAGCCACAGTTGTCTAGGCTCAAAATGTCCAAGAGTCTACCAACTAATAGCAGACATTGCACATTACTGAGCAGAAAATTATCCTGAAGAATATGGTTTGATGAACATGAAGGATCATTTATGAACAAACAGCAGTCCACCTTTGTGAACCAGTCATTCAGGTCTCCGGTGCAGAAGGAGAACTCATTCCCTTCGTTATTTTAGTCTATAAAGATACTTTTTTTGTTGAGTTTTATTGAGATCTGAAGTCTGGTTCTTATTCTGCAGAGTAACCAGACAAAGGGGCTGTATATATGAAGTAACTAAAGAGGCAAAATATAGGTCTTTCCCAAAGCAACTAGAGATCATCATTCTAAGATGAATGGTTGCTATCTGCAACACATTTCCTCTTCCTCTTTTGAAAGTCCATTAAGTACAATAATAGTATTTTACGGGTAGCATCTAGTTGATGTGATACAGTTTCTGATTTTCCACTGAGATAAATGTGCCCATTGAGATATCCAAACACAAATATTTCATACACTTTTCCAGAATCTTTCAATGTTATATGGTTTGCTGATCAAACTTACTTAACTTTTATTTTTATATATATTTATTGTTGTTCCATAATCCTTACACGGTCTTTTTTTTTCTTTTCTCTAGTGCATTGGATGACTTTAGCAGCCAGTAAAATAACAAAATAATAGAGATATGTGTATGTGCCAGATACATCAGAGATAATAGAAATATATGTGTATGTGCCATATACACCAGAGATAATAGAGAGATATGTGTATGTGCCATATACACCAGAGATAATAGAAATATATGTGTATGTGCCATATACACCAGAGATAATAGAAATATATGTGTATGTGCCATATACACCAGAGATAATAGAAAGATATGTGCATGTGCCATATACACCAGAGATATTTTGTAAAGGTTTTCAAGCTTCTTGGTCTTCTGACAACAAGGCAAAAGAAGTGCAAGAAACATTCTCACCTCTTCAATAAGTAAGTAAACAACCTCAAGGGCCAAATTCAGAAGCCTCTCAGTCACACGACTCTGATCCCTGTCCATCCTCCGTAGGGATTACAGGCCTTCCACCAGTTTGAGCTCTTGCTAATGTAACCATGGAGTCCTCCTTCACTCTGACAGTATAACAAATGACCATAATTACTGATAAATACTATACAGGCAACTAATGTATTGGAAAGAAGGTTCATTGTTTTCAGAATGCTGCAAGATGTTTCACAATAATGAGGATAATGAGACTTGTTAAAGTAATATCACACAATGAAATCCCCCCCAACCCATCACTATGCAAGTATTGTGAAGGCAGCTATGGTAGTAACCTTCCACCTAAGGTAACAGAGCGTTGAGTAACCATGAGGGTTCCTTAGCCATCTAGTCCATTATGTTAAACCCCGCACACAGAGCCATAACTAGAAATTTTAACGCCGGGGGCAAAATAGAAAGACGGTGTCCCCTGACCCTGAATTCCAAGCCAATTTAACCATAAATATTAACTTACTGGTGTCCCCATAAGATTTGCACCCTGGGCGGCCGCCTCGATCGCACACCCCTAGTTACGGCCCTGCCTGCACCTACCTGAAACATAAGCAATGGACAATATCCCAGTTTAACAGAGCCAAGATTTTCCATTGATTGAGTCATTACCCACTCACTAGCCCCACTAACCATCCTCCCCCATTATCCAGTGCCCTCGTCTGCACATGAAACACCATGAGTTTACAGACATAGGGCTGGATCCATATCTCCGCCTGACTTCCACGAGCCGCTTGCGGAAACTGAGTGTTTTTTGGGCACTGCGGACGCAGGATGTTACACAGCGCCCACTCACTCGCATCTACATGCCCAGAGCAGTAGCTAGAAATTTTAGTGACGGGGGAAGTGCCAAGGGCGTTCACTTCTCTCTCACGTACGGACTTTCAGACCTCCAGGTGTGTTCCCAGGTTTGGGTCAGACCCATCGACAGTAACATTACGCACACACCAGGGGCGTTTCTAGAAATGAAGGGGCCCGTGTGCAGACCCCCACACGGAGACCGTCACCGTTTGTACAGAAATAAGTGGTACTGGGATCTTCCATTGGGTGCAGGGTGAGTGCCAAGGGCGGCCCCCTTGTCTGCGGGGGCCCGTGTGCACTGCACACTCTGCACCCATGGTAGATACGCCACTGGCATACACCACACATCAATGGCGCAAGCATCCTTCATGAGTACTTTCTAACCAGCATTCGCTATGCGCTAAATCATATTGCAGCGTGCATTTCCCTTTACTATAATGCAGGTCTATGGGTTCATGCATGAGGTACGGCGTGCTCTATGCTGCAGGGTGGCTTGGGGAACATGCCTGTGTACACTGTGCACACTTCTATATCCTCAATATACCAGCCCTGTACAGGCAGCAGAGGGGGTGACACTGGGGGCACTATACCCCCCACACTACACCTGCAGCCATGCCATTGCTGCACCCTCCTACCTGCACTCAGCGCCCCCTCCGCTGCTCTCGCCTATGCACAAAGGCCCGGCCGCAGCTGCCCTGAGGAAACAGCCAGCGCGGGGGATCACGGGAGATGTAGTCTCAGCTGGGCGTGACGTCACTTCCTCGTTGCCATGGGAGCGGGACAACGATCGCGCCCACGTGGCTGTCGGCTCTTAGTACATAACATGAGCGGTGCGGAGGAGTTCCCCACAGATACCCGGTGTCACTGGCTGCTAGGGACAGGACAGGATTCATATACCGCAATATACCAGGGTGCAGACAACCAAAATGGCCGCCTCCTCATGTGCTGAGGCCTTGTTGCACCTTTGTGCTTTGCTGCACAGCTATTTACACCCTCCGCCATAGTAAATGACAGGGGAGGTTCGGATGAATCTCTTTGCAAACTGCAACATTACAATATAATGATATAATGATAAGTAAACAGCAATCATTTCTGACAAATATATTGTTTAGATTTAAAAACATGGAAATATTAGTTTAATATGAGACCCCCTCTCCCCTCCCCCGTGCTACCACAAGCCATCGCTCCTCACAGCTCTGTGAGTGTCCTGAAGAAACGTTGTGCAGACCCACAATCAGCGCTGTATCTAGGGGTGTGCGATAGGGGCGGCCGCCCTGGCTGCAAAATCTAAAGTGGTCCCAGTAATATAACAAAGCCTCCAGACTCCTGCAAAGGGGATGTTTTCTGCTCGCAGTGGACCCCCTTTTGTTGAATGCACAAGCACGTTACAAAATTCCATTACGGAACTGGATCCATGATGGAACGCTTTCTGAAGCATGAGAGCGCACGCATAAACAGGTGGAACTCTGAAACGGGGAAAACCCCTATGCAGGATGGTTAGAGTTAAGAAAGTTTCCTAACTGATCTTTACATTACTGATCACACAAATAGGATGCCCTCCAGCATTCCATGGCTTTAGCCAGGATACACACCACAAGACTATTAAACAAGGGGTGACTTTACCTCTCAGAGGCATGCGATGGGATGCGTATTTCCCCTCCCTCATTTTCCACATTGTCATAAAGAGCCATTTCCAGACTTGTGATGCTCCTGGGCACGGAGCTCCGTATGAGTGAGGGGAGTGGTTTCCCTTTGCCCATACGGTAGTTAGGATTTTGCAGGGATCTGGTATTGGGTTTGCACTGGCGCTGCACTTGCTTGGATTTGCTTAGGAGAAACATTGCCTACCAGTGGCCTTGTCTGGACTGGGACATACGCGATTTGTGATTCCCAATTGCTCCAGGAGGTTTGGGGAGAAGGTGCCTTTCCTGTGCTTCTGTGTGTTTCAGTCGGATTGCAGATGCATTTCCCCTTCCACATATCAGAAGCACGTACAGAGTCAGGATCATTCCAATTGCTAATTGCTGTGATAACATTTACTAAGAATTATCAACAATATATCACAAACATAAACACAAATAGGCAATAAGTTTCCAAATGAGTTTGAGTAATACATT
>WWET01007796.1:29924-44756 GCA_011038615.1 Limnodynastes dumerilii | reverse complement strand
TTGATAACAGCACAGCTGATTCACTGTTCTTTCCCACTTAAGTCTAAAGCATATTTTCCCAAACCTGTCCTCATGGACCCCAAACAATCCATATTACCTAGGTGACCTATTTTCTGTTATACATAGTTTGTATTTAATTTTCTATTTTCTATGTGACAGTTGCTAATGAAAACACCTTTGCTCCAGCAGTGAGACCTGGAAAACATGCACCATTAGGGGTCCATGAGGACTAGTTTGTGATCCTCTGGTGTAGTGCATATGTAGTAATTTTCACCTTTTAAACCATAAATTTAAATAATCTAAAACTTTTATTAATGATTTACTTATACTTTATTGTGTCTAAATATTAACCATTTATATTGTCATGTCCTTTCTGTCATAAGTCCTTTCTGAAATTGTCCTTCTAGTCTATTATATGCTATTATATTAAAATCTAGTTTATTTCTATTGTTTTTGGTGTATCCTTTTTATTGTTATAGCTTAGTAGAAATTGTACTCTATGCCATACATTTTTCTTTTTATATTAAAAAAATTTTTTGCCCAAGACAAACCTTTCAAACATAATGTAGCTTTATCAATATAGAAGTAAAAATAACACAGAATTGTTGGTTAAAGTAAATTTTTTATTAACAAATATTGTTTTTAAAATATTCCCCAAACCCAAGTACAGATTTTTTTATTGAAAGAAACAAGTATCGAAGACATTAAAATACATATTTTCTTAAAATTCTTTCTTATTCTTCTATTTCCACCTTTGCTCCATCCTGAAAGGAAAGAAAATTGTTAGCAATTTATAAATTGTTGATGAGTAAGTATTATACTATAATAAAATAAGAATTTTATTTAATCATTTTCCACCACAACATGTTAACCATTTACTAAAGTACTTAATTACAAAATATCATTAATAGTAACAGGCTTGTAAAATATAAAATTTTATTGCACCAGATGTGTACCCAACTTGAATTTTCCTTCCTTCTCCTCATCCCGCCTTTGTGTCATCCAAACGTGTTTGTACATATGAAGTTGTATTTCCTCGTCCTCAAATCTTTATCTTTTTCTCATGCATAACAGCATATTTGTGCAAACACAAACAAAACACAAATTTAGTACACATGTATGTTTTAAAAAACCCTTTCCAAAAAGTCAGTTAACCTACATGCTTACCTGACTGTTGAGTAGTGCCATCTGTCCAAGGTATGTCCAAACCGCAATACTGTGTGATGGTCCCTTTTGGCTCAGCTCCCATGTTTGTTGTCGATGAGGCAGAAAAAGATACAATACAATGTGGTCAGGTTTTTCATTGAATGAAAATTTCTTACACACTCTCTACACTGTCATGCTTACTTAAATTAGGGTGCTGCAAGGCCCTATACCATCACTCCAAGTTGCCCCACGCTTGGATGTCACTGTGATGGTCCCTTTTGGCTGAGCTCCCATCATCCTTGTTGGCTAGGAGCAAAAGAAAGAAACAATACAATGTGGTCAGGTTTTTTCAGTGAATGACAATTTCTTACACACTCTCTACACTGTCATGCTTACCTGGTTGAGGGTGCTGCAAGGCCCTATGTCATCCACCAGACATGTGCAATGTAACATTTCTTTGTCATTACTCAGGCTTCAACCTGTAAAACACTGGTCCACAAACAGTGTACCAGGTCTTTCTTGCCTTGGATGAGGTGACTGTAAGGAGGAAAACACAGGAGGATATGATGTTGATGGGGGAGAACACAGGTGGAAATGATTTGAGGGGTACAACACAGGTGCAGATGAGTTATTAAGGGAAAACACAGTAGAATAACATGTGGAATGGTGGGGAACACAGGATGAGATGACTAAAAGGGTGAAAACGCATGAGGACAAGATGTTGATGGTCAATAACACAGCAGGACAGGATTTGGACACAAGAAGAATGTGAAGGAGGAAAAGACTTCAGGATAACATGTAAGTTGAAGAGTTGAAGGATACATTATATAGGTATGATAATGACATAGAGGAAGGTAGGAAAGTTGAGAATTGTTAGATGGTGAAGCAGAATACGTCGAGATTTTTGGGAAGTTATTGTGTCTCTATATCTGAAAATAAGCTACTGATTTCTAATACTTTGGTATTAGAAATGTGTTGTTTCAAACCTGTCTTGGCAGAATACAATGCCCAATGTCATCACTCCAAGGTACACCATGCCTGGATCTGTGTGATGGTCCCTCTGCGACTGCTCACAGCATCTCCCCAGGCTGGTGAAAAAAAGAACAGAAGTTAATTTATCAGGTAATTTTTCAAAGTTCAACAGAGTAGTCTCAACCCAAGTAAACACTTACCTTTTAGGGATAATTCAAGGCCCAATGCCATCACTCCAAGGTATGCCATGCCTGGATCTGTGTGATGGTCCCTCTGCCAATGCTAACAGCATCTCCCCAGGCTGGTGAAAAAAGAACAGAAGTTAATTTGTCAGGTAATTTTTCAAAGTTCAACAGAGTAGTCTCAACCCAAGTAAACACTTAAGTTTTAGGGATAATGCAAGGCCCAATGCCATCACTCCAAGGTACACCATGCCTGAATCTGTGTGATGGTCCCTCTGCCACTGCTCACAGCACCTGCCATGTCTGTTGACAAAAAAAAGACAATGGTCACCTTTTCATCACTGTTTTCACAGTGTACTTTGATAGTGTCACCACAACTAAACACTTACCTTTTTGGTCTAATGCAAGGTCCGAGGTGTGCCAATCCTTTGTGCCAGCTCTCACCATTATACATGTCTGTAAAAATAAATGAAATACAGTTTAGTATGTCTGAATGTTTCTTCACACTGTAAGAAAGCACAAAAATTGACAATTCTGCTTACCAGACTGTTGAGACTGCAAAGTCCAATGCCATCAATCCGAGGTGTGCCAATCCTGGATTTGTCAGATGGTAACTTTGAGCAAGGTCTCAGCATTATGAATGCCTGTAAAACAGAACAAAAGACAGTTTAGTATATGTCTCTGAATTGTCTTAGCACTGCAAGAAAGCACACAAATTACAAATCTGCTTACCAGACTGTTGAGACTGCAAATTCCAATGCCATCAATCCGAGTTGTGCCAATCCTGGATCTGTCAGATGGTAACTTTGAGCAAGGTCTCAGCATTATGAATGCCTGTAAAACAGAACAAAAGACAGTTTAGTATATGTCTCTGAATTGTCTTAGCACTGCAAGAAAGCACACAAATGACAATTCTGCTTACCAGACTGTTGAGACTGCAAAGTCCAATGCCATCACAGCATGGCATGCTATGCCCAGATCTAAGTGTCATGGTCCCTTGTAGACAATACATTCTATCTGGCTCATACCTGTTATGATACAGTATTTTTTTCTAAGTTATCATTACATACTTTTCCAAAAATTGGTCAATATCAATGAATAACATTTGTTTAAACAAAAACACAATAATGCAGAATAATTGTCATGTTTATGTGACACATACCATGCTGTTTGACAAGCCCTGTTATTTGTTTTGGGAAACGTCCCTTAATAGTGAAGATTGTAAGCGATCCCTCGTAAAAAAGTCATGAGGTCCACTGTACTTCTAAGGGCTATGCAGGTTTTGCAATGCTGTCTCTCTAGCTTTCTGTTCCCTGCGTTGAGGCGTTCTTGGAACGTTGGCTGTCACCCTCTCCAAGTGTGTTTGGGTGGTGTTCTGCTCCTTGTGGAAATAGGTGATGAGATTGTAGATACCTAATTTCTTTTCGCCCAAAATGCTGTTCCAACGTCTGTGCCAGCCCTCCAATTTGTTTTGGGTTCTTGGGATACCCAAATCGTTGTTTTCGTACACAGACCACATAATGGGGGAAACGTTGGGGCAATTCTTGTGCTTTGACTACTTGTTCTTTCTTGGCGTCTTCCATGGACATAGTTTTCCTCAAAATATATCACAACAGCCCCTGCATTTGCTGGCAAGTGTGTTTTCAAAGTATCAAAGGCAGCAGGGATTTCCTTATGTGGAAGAAAAGCCAGGGCTAGAATGTGTCTCATAAGGAGGGCGAAATCTGTGTCCATGCTGTACAGTTGCGACAATCCAGCATTTTGTATGCTTCTGTAAATGCTTTGGCACAAATGGAACAGGCAGCATTTGTTTGTACAGCTTCCAAATTCGCGTTGCGTTGCATTAATTGCCGCAATTTCGAAATCTGTAAGGATGTACTGGGGAGCAAGATTTATTTCAAACTCAAGAGCATATGAGGTTTGACAGAAAACGTTCAGAGCACTCCTGTGTTTTGCTCGACAACAATCCAAAGACAAGTGGCACAAAACCTCTTGTAGTTGCTTCTGTACCAACCATGGCATGAATGGTGTAAATTTGTCTAAAGATCGTTGGGCAGTTCTTGAAGGTTCCATCCATCACCCAATAAGCAGCCTCTTGCAAATTTTGTTTTGTGGCAAAAAGCAAAATATGGTAATTCCCAAACGTACTGTCCTTGCCTAGGAATTTTTTGCCGTTGAATTCCTTCAAATTATCAGGAACACAAATTTTGCTCAGGGACATGGGCTGGCATTTGGGACAGTCTCACCCTCTTGATGGATTGTCGCAAGGCGTCACGGTTGGGCATATAGGCTGTGCTGGTGGAAGGCATTTCAGTAGTAACTTGCTGGATGATTTGAGCTGAGGTCTCCATGGATGTTCTTGCTTGTTGCTTCACTTTCTCTCTTGCGATCGCCACATCAGTGTTGTCGGCCCTGACATTGTGGTTATGCTCAGTGTGAAACACCACTTGTCGACTTTCAGAAAACTCGATAGTCATTGCATACGATTGAAAACCTCCACTTTTCTTCTCGGTGCAATTCCAATAACACCGATCACCACGCTATTTGTTTTTGCAAGAAGCCATCAATGTTTAGCAAAAAACCTCCCCTTCGAGATGGCACCATCTTGAAAGGTGTTTCAGCCATAGTTTTTCAGCAAAGTTGATGATTGTTCTAAGAAGAACAGTTTTGTACTGGCAGCTACCTAGTAGTACAAAAGGTTGAACAAAAATAAATTCTCTTTCTGATCTCTTGAGAACAGACGTACAAAAGACTCAGAGAACACAACATTGTACAAAGTAATCCAAAAAAGTGCGTCTTGAAAAAGGGCGCCTTCATGTTTTATACAAAAATTGTCGAGGACGTCATCAATAAAAATTTAAAATCCCTTTATATGATTGGAACATTGTCATAACTTACAGTTTTGAAACTGACGACGTCACATATTCAGAACCTTTATTAACATTTTTAATGTAAAGATTTATCTGTTTTCAAATTTAAATATATAGCATTTATATAAATTATCAGATATGTTTTAATTTCATATTAAAATATTCACATATTTTGATATCTTTTTTTCTCAAAAGTCTTTCGCAATTAGCGCATGCTTTAACAATTTTTGAAGGCAGTAGAGTATTATGGTCACAAATTGCAAAACCAATGATAGTCGCGTATTTGTCTCTATTAGTCTTTAACAACAAAAGTGTCCATAAAAGTGCATTTTCGCGCGTTACATTTTCTCTATCTCGAAAATCTTCAGACCTTGAGGTTGTATTGGTGCTTTGCTGATTTCGAGAATAGCAAACATGTCAGTCATCTCATTGAGATTTCTGGGCACATTAATTTCTGAAAATAACTACTTGGGAGCGTTAGGAGGTGAGTGCTATTGAAGAAAAGTCATCTAGTGACCAATCTGAAGGGCTGGTCATCGATGACGATTGCTCCAGTCCTGATACACCTAAAGTTGTGCCACCACGGATCTCCAAAGCTCCTTGTTCAGAAGCTGCAGAGGATGATGAGTCCGATGATGATGAAGATGTAGACTGCTCGACGATGGTGAGGATGATGAAGAAAATGTTGATGGTCATCCACATGCAGTCCGGTCCAGAAAGTTCACTTTACAGGAAAACATTGTTCTTGTTGACATGGTGAGTGACATATCTTTGGCGAAGATAGTGTAAACCTCTACAAAGTGTTATCCATGTTTTTATCATAAAATCTTATTATAGGAGTCAGCACCAATGACCTACATTATCAAAGTTTACTTTTGTGTTTACTTTGCAAGACGATTTTGTACTGTTAATATCATGAATTTTGAATTACATTCTGTTCATAATTTTTAGAAGTTTTTACACTTGAATAGCTACTGTCAATATAAATGAGTAATTGTCAGATGGTTTTTTACACATAATCAAATCCATAGTTTTATGGTTAGCGATAGATAATTTCATGCTAATTATAGTTGTCACACGTTATGTGTCCAGTATGAGCCTTTTGTTTAAAGTTTAACTGTGCAGAGTTGGTTTCCTGCACGCTTCATTACAGCCATGAAAATTGTAGTTTACAGACTGTTTGGTGTCGGCCATTTTGTTACACATAGTGATTGACTCATGTGGTCTTAAAATGGAGCATGCACATGTTAATTACGTAAACCGTCCAAAAACAGCAAATCTGTTACCTACTTGCATTGAATCAGGCAATTTTTCAAATGTTGACCTACTTTTTTATTGCTAAATATTAAAAACATTTTTAAGGTTAGTATTAGTGAAATCATATTTAACGTACAACTGATATCTAAAAACAGATGTAATTTTTGTACTTTGACAGTGGATGTGAAAGTATTACATTATATTCCATTGAATTGTTGTACCTTGGTGACATTTACAGGTCATATGTATTAGGTTTGTTAACACCACTTACAAGGTATTGTGTACTGAGATTTGTAAACCTATGTTAACACTCTTTTTGCGGTTGTTAGATGATTAGTTTAAGTGACACATGATAGCTGTAACACGAATTGTATGGTCACCCTATTTCTAATCTTACAACGGCATTTTTAAATTTGTCACGTGTCTCTTATATTATATTTACATTTCTTTAATTAAGCTTGTGACGCCAAATAGTTCATATATCTAATTGTTGAAATTTAATGAGTCATAGTGATGCACAAGGTTACATCAGATAGTAAATGTTGAACATATTTACATTCCTTTATTAAAATAATAATACATATTGACAAGCTTACATACACCAATATTTGGAAGCCCATGTGTCACTTCAAATTAAATGAGGCAAATCTGGTTCCATGACAGTTCTCGATTTTAGAAGTGTTACAAATATCAAAACTGATATACATTGTTCATCCAATTTTCTTTTTCAGGTTATAATGCACTATGCAAATATAATCTTCAACAAAACAGTAAGCAGTAGCAGGCAGTGTGAGCGTATATGAACAAGAATATGCAAGGCTGTCTGTGCTGCAAGTAAATGCAATAGAAGTACTGCAAACTGCAAAAAGCGCTAATGGGACTGTAGGCAATTGACCAAAAAGAAAATCCTACAAGAGCAGAAAGGGTAAAAAATCACTTTCAATGCCTGGGAGCAGAAAATGAGGCAACACATTCTCTCTCTACCACCAGATGACACGTTGCCTGTCAAGAGCCAAAAGAGGCCTTCTAATGCAATTGGTAGGTGTCAAAGAAAATAATTGAATAAAATGGTGAGGTTGACAATACAGTCAAACCTGAAAAATGTTATAATTGTGGTAAAACTGTTCAATTTTATTAATCATCTACTACCTTGCTTAACTATATAGTAATGTTGAATATGTAGATAGTACTTGAGACTCTAACAATATTTTTGGGTTACATTGTGAAATAAGCCATGTTATAATTTCTATTCCTAGGTGTAACTTTACGTATAAAGGCAAGAAAAACTGGAGAATGTGAAACTGCAGGTTAGTTTACTAAAAATGGGAAATAACAAATTGGTAAACAATTTATTTTTTTGGGGTCAGTTAGCACTGTTACTGTTTACTATGCACATGTGAGACCTCTGTCAAAGTGTATTACAGTTTCAGTATTCTAATTAGGTCCAAGCACTATGGAATGTGTGGGTGATAGCCATGGGTCAAAAAACGTGGATGAACAAGGTACAAATAATGGTGCAAACAAAACAACATTATCAATTAACTTTAAACAATCTTAACCCATTGTTTTTAATGTTTAAAAAAAGCTTACCAAACTACATAAATAACATAAAAGTGGTAAAATAACCAAAATTACGATGTCTTAATGAATATATTTCCAAATAAAAAAAAAACGGAACTTTACAGTTGAATTGCAAACTACTAACTATAGATGGCATTCAATTTTAACTTTAAAACTTTAACAAACTTTGAAAGGTTCAAGCTAAAACATAAAGAATAACATTACATATCATTGTAGTGTTACTCCTAAAAACGGATTGTTCATTTTCCTTTAAATGTATAATACTATACGTTTTGTTGCATGTTATTAGCTGCTGCTGGATCAAGTTCTGATAAAGCTGCAGTTAAAGCATCCTCCCAAGAATTGGACGAAGGTAAAAACAACAATTAGCATTAGATATTGTAACTGAATATTAAACAAACAGTGTGTTGTAATTTCTGCAAATGATTAAAACGTCTTTTACTGTGGTTTTATGCAGTAGCACTTGAAAAAAACAGAAGAATTGTATTTCCAAATTCTTCCAATCCAAATACTACAAACGGTAATGCCATGTGAAATTGATAACTTTTAACTCGGTCTAATAATAGTCAATACTAACATTAGTTTAAATTGTCATATGTTAAACAACATGTAATACAGAAAAAATACAAATAATAGTTAAATGTTCATTTTTACAGTTTTAACATTAAGCAGTCCACGTAAAAAAAAATAAAAAATATGGAAACACAGACAAAAAGTAAATTCATGGCTTTGAAGAGCACATCAGTTCAGGCAACTGAAGAAGGTACAAATGTTGTAACCCTTGCCCGTGTTCAAAAATGTTGTTTTTGTGGGGTTATTGTAGTTATGTCTTCATGGTCAATGTTTTCTCTCCCATGTATGTGCACATACATACCTCGTTACAATTTGTAAAAATTATGTTTTTTATAAAAAAAATTGCCTACAGTTGCAAATATATACAATAATGTTAATTTTCCATTCAGTTTGTAGACGTGAAAAAATTAGCGTGGACACCCAAACAGACTTACAACCAGTTCCTAAATCATTGTCAGTGGATAAAGACTTTTTGGATTGGCAAAAAGGGGTCAACCAGCAATTAAGACAATTGTCTAAACAACAGCAGGTGAGCATAACAGAGCAGACAATCAAAGTGTAATTCAAATGATAATGTTGATTGAGAACTTTCATTGGATTGGTGTGATCTTTGATGTTGGACCTGAAATCTTAGGTTTCTCCAAAAAGGCATGTTGCAAGATCCTGTTGACACTTTCAATGTTTTGTACGTCACATATTGTTGAAGTGTAAAGTTCGATTATTTTCTTTTCAATGTGAAGTTGTACTTGACATTTTAGCTTAATCAGTTTAACGCTATGTTTCTTAGAGATAATTACAAAATAGTTATAGAAGACAAGCTTTGAAGGATGATTTATATGCAAAAAGGTTTGAAAGTTTTGTTGATGATGTCTCCTTTGCTTTGCAGACCCTACAAGACAACATGAAAAGTATAATAAGTAGTCAGCATCAAACTGCATCCAACTGCAACTCCAAATTTATATCTGCTGTTTCAGGAAATTCAAAAGTGCACCAAACAATTTGAAACTCCTGCGCCGAAAGCACCTTCAAGAACTGAACCTAAGCCAAATAAAAACAATAAGAAACATAAATATAGGTAAGATTGGTTATTATGTTATTGCTACATTTGATGTTACTAACATTAAATAGGAATATAAACAATGCAAATCCACACAACAATACCACAAAGGTGTCACTGACTATTGTAAGTGTCTGTGTCTCTCACTCAGAGGCGTAACTAACGTGGGTTTTGTATGGCTTGTGCCACAGCTGATGTGGGTGCAATCGGAGCCTTAGGGCATGAGTCCTACTAAACCCAACTTGTTTTTCCTTTTCCAGGAGTCACAGCGGGTAGCAGGCATCACAGCGGGGGGTGCGTGCAGTGAATACAGATGCCGACGCAACATTGGGGTCATGTCAGCGTCTGTATTCACTGCACGCACCACCTGACAATGCAGAGAGTGCGCCGCGGAGGTGAGCAAAGAGAGGGTAAGTAAACTGTAACTGGGGGCTGCAAGGATTGAAACTATATTTAGGGAGCGCACTAAGGACTAAATCTATATTATGGGAGCGCACTAAGGACTGAAACAATGATGGGGCTGCACTAAGGACTAAAACTATATTATGGGGGTGCACAAAGGACTGAAACTATAATGGGGCTGCACAAAGGACTGAAACTATATTATGAGGGTGCACTAAGGACTGTAACGATATGGGGGTGCACTAAGGGCTAAAACTATATAATAGGGGTGCACGAAGGACTGAAAATATATTACGGGGGTTCACTAAGAAGTAAAACTATATAAGGGGCTGCACTAAGGACTAAAGCTATATAATGGGGGCGTACTAAGGACTGAAACAATATTATGGGGGTTCACTAAGGATTGAAACTATATGAGGGGCTGCACTAAGGACTGAATCTATATGAGGGGAGTGCACTAAGGACTGAAACTATATGTGGGGGGTGCACTAAGGACTGCAACTATATGAGGGGAGTGCACTAAGGACTGAAACTATATGAGTGGCTGCACTAAGGACTGAAACTATATGAGGGGCTGCGCTAAGGCTGAAGGCTGCAGAGACATGAGGGGGTTATTTGAAGGTTGGGGAGACATGAGGGGGATTATTTGGAGGCTGGAGATACATGAGAGGAATTATTGAAAGCTGGTGAGACATGAGGAGGATTATTGGAAGCTGGTAAGAAATGAGGGGGATTATTGGAAACTGGGGAGACATGAGGGGGTTCTTAGAAACCTAGAGACAACACATAGCCTAGGTGATGATTTCTATGAACACTGACAACATGGCTCTTGTGTGCCAGCTCTTTTCTTGGGCTGCCATGATTGCTGATGCCGTTTGGCCGTCACTTCGGGAATACGATGGGCTTCCGACCGGCAGCTGTGATGCGGACATGTTCGTATGCAGACTTGATTAGCAGCGTCATGGTAAGTATTAACTTTAAGCCTCTGCTTTCTTTGTATTGTGGTTACAAATATGTATTTTGTTCTTTATGGTTAAAAGAATGTTGAATTTGACACTCAAATGATATTGATCCCCAGTAAGATAGTTAAGATTTGTATCAAAACTTCAAAATATGTGCAAAGACATCCCTAAATGCAAATGTAATGCAGATAATTAATGTAAACATTTTTTTTAATGATGACTATTTTGTTCCGGCATTGATCAATGTATACTGTACTTTACCACACACAGGGCAGCTTACACATTAGAGGACCATAAACCGTGTAGGCAGGGAGTACTGGGGGAGGGGGCTGGTGGCACATGATGGAAGTTCTGGGTGGCTAGGAAGACATGATGGGGATCCTGGGGGGGCTTGAGACAAATGATGGAGATCCTGGGGGGACTGGAGAGACATGAATACTGGTAAGCTGAGGATGAAGAGGAGGAGGGAGATGATGAGGAGTAGGAGCTGATGAAAGGGATTTAGAAATGGTAAAGAGAATGTGGCACTGGAGTACATCTAATGTGTCTGTGTGTGTATGTGTATGTGTATGTATATACACTGCTCAGCACTACAAGTGGCACTACCTGAGCCACTTGTGTGGGTTGTAGACTCCGTCTCATGCTACCACTAGAGTGAAAGCACCGCCAGCATTCAAAAGTGACCAAAACATCAGCCAGAAAGCATAGGAACTGAGAAGTGGTCTGTGCTCACCACCTGCAGAACCACCCATTCACGCTGGGCAATATCACGGGTCTGCCCTGGCAATAAGTGAGAGTCATCAATTTGTTGACTCATGTCTCTAATCCCCCCCAATCATTTTCCTTCTGTGAGCCACTTTCCTACTGGAGAATATCCGGGTCGGACCTGGGAATAGCCCTCCAATTGTCCTTGGTCGAGGCAGTCAGACCCTTTCACACCGTGGCTTGACCAGGATTGTCAGGGCTTGCCCTGGCAATATCCCAGGATTTTAGATCAGTGTGAATAGGATATTAATAATATTTCACCTATACCTTCCCCCTTATATGTATCAGCCTTCTTTTGTGCCCCCTTTAGAAGTGTCAGCCACCTTTTCGTTTGTGCCCTCTTTATAAATGTCCACCTCCTTTTGTGCCCCCCTTTATAAGTGTTAGCCTCCTTTTGTGTCCCATTTAAAAGTCAACGTCAACACATTTAAAGTGGGCACAAAAGGAGGCTGACACTTATAAAGGGGGCACAAAAGAAAAGGAGGCTGATACATACTGTATAAGGGGCCAAAAAGGAGGCTGATACATATAAGGAGGCATAAAAGGAGGCTTATACATTTAAGGGACACAAAAGAATGCTGGATACATATAAGGGTCACATATGGAGGCTGGGCACATATAAGGGGCACAAATGGAGGCTGGGCACACAATTGGTAGAGGTGGTTGACTGGCCACATACAAGGGGATGGAAGTAACAGCAAAAAATTTGCAATAGTTCAATTCTCTTAAATCATTATAAGTAGTTTAGGTAGTGGTTGTAATGAACAACTATTCAGCCACTAGATGGCATCCATAGCTCCTGTTTACTACATTTCACTGCAATATATTTCCACTAAATGATTGTGTCTGAACACCACTAGATGGAGTCTTGTAAATACTGTCATTCCACAAGATTAACCAGCCTCATTTCTTTAATACAAATTCTTTGCATCGCTCAATAGTAAATCTACAAGTACAATGGTCTCTCTTATTAAGTTTAAAGGTGGGATATGTTTGTGTAAAACCATTGATGGCAGCTTACAACACCGTTGCCTGCCTTAAGTAAAGCGTGCGGATCAGTGGTCCGTGCGACATGTACGTAATTCCCCTAGCGGCCGTTCCTTAGGATCCGGCCCCTTGTATGCATAAGTGGTATAACCTTCCTAACTCTGGATTCAGTCCATTGTTCTAATATCAGCCTAAACTGACAGTTTTTATATACTTATTTATTTACTTTTCAAAATATGTACTACAATACACTTAAAGCATCTTGTGAGGCAATCCAAAAAAGTTAGAATGCATTTATAAACATAATTAATTAAATACCAAAAATGTAGGGCCTGATCCAGACCCCGGCACAATCCGTGCTTGCAGGGGTCTGTCAGTCCGCATGAGAGAGAGGAGAGTGAACTCCCCCTGTCACACGCCCTCCCCTCTCTCATGTACATATTTGTGTGACTTACGCTGCCATA
Organism: Limnodynastes dumerilii; assembly: GCA_011038615.1. Taxonomy (NCBI): domain Eukaryota; kingdom Metazoa; phylum Chordata; class Amphibia; order Anura; family Limnodynastidae; genus Limnodynastes; species Limnodynastes dumerilii. The sequence continues at coordinate 31,538 of WWET01007796.1, read as the reverse complement.
GGGCATAGTGCATTCGCTCGTCCACTGATCCGCTCATAAATACTTAAACCCACCCCATACTGTACAATTTAAATGCTTCATCCTGCCCAACTTGGCGGGTGGAGAGGAAGCACAGCGCCTTTTATCGTAATACCTATCAAATGGAACTTAGTTCAATACGATAGAAGTGTAAAATACATAATTCCACTCAAAATACCCTACTCACGCACGTTTCGTGCGTAAGTGGGGTAACGTACATGACTCAGCTGTCAGCAGTTCAATTGTTGGTGCACATGTTAAACTTGAAAGCTTAGAGCTGAGCCAGACCTGCGCTAACACCTGTAATTTAGGTGTAGGTACAGCATGTATTAGCACTCTGCATGTACATAGCTGTAGCGATCACAGAAAGGCCGATGCAAAGTATCTGATCCACCTGTGGTTGCTTCTGTGTGCTCTGGGCTAATGGAAGGGTTGTGCCAGTAAATTTAAATGAGAGGGTGGGCATTAAATGCTGCTACAAGCACAGCTGTATCCGTTACTCTGCACTTTCTCCTAAAGCATTGCACCAGCTCAGGGCTGCTGTAAGTATAAGAGAAGAGATTTTACTTCACCCCTTACAAATAGTAAACTGTTCAATGTAAGAATAACAATCTGAATACATCACACTGACTATTTTTTTTCCTGAGCAGCAATGTATTTCTGCACATTTTGTACAGGCATTTAAAAAAAATAAAAAAAAATGTTTAAATTCTTAATTATTAACATTTTTAAATACATAAATGACAGCAAATTAAATTAATTATAAATATTAAATGGTATCATCAAGCCTACCTCAACGGATCAAAGCTGTTATCCACAGCATTGTGAAGCAGAGGTTGGGGTTTCATTTCACATTTTATTGCAAATAGTAGTATTATGGTCATGTATGCCTCCTCCTTTACATTACTGTTATCCACAGCTTTGCACAGTGGGGGCGGGGCTTGATTATATGATTCAGGTCATCAGGTCACCAGAGAGGGGAAAAAATTGGTACGCATGCTTCAAACACAAAGATACTAAAGATAAAGGTTATATCCAGCGCTGATAGTGAGGAAATGGTGAATGGGGGGGTTTCTTTCAGAGCTGTCTGCTACCTATATGGGCGGATGGTGGGAAGGATGTTCTACTTTCTTCCAAAGTGTAACAGAGACGGTGGTGTGCCCAAGGCGCGCCAGATGAATGAATGAAATGTGGGGATGTGGTAGGATAATGGGTAAATCAGCCCCCAAATATCTAGGGTCTGGTGTCCACGCATACATACTGGGTTAATATCTGCAGACCAATCTCCCCATTTAACTGTTCCCCTTTGTACCAATACACCATTGCTCAACCTCACAGCTACCACCCAACTATGCACTATGCGAATCTTAAAATTAACCCTGACCTTCTGGTATTGCCGTTTATGTCCCTATGGGTCTATGACGTCTTTGGTTCTTTTATGGTACTTTTTTTGGACATAAAATCCTCTGTTTTGTCCCTTGGGTTGAAAGAGCTTGCATGTGTCTGATACCTGCAGCTGAAAACACTTGCATTATGGGATTTTCTTTAAACCGCTACAGAAACAATACAGAGGGGGTACTGAGAAAAAAGACTAGA
>WWET01007796.1:14123-26007 GCA_011038615.1 Limnodynastes dumerilii | reverse complement strand
CTCTAGTGTCCTGGGCAGGACAGAGAGGAGGCCAGGGGCTATCCCGGGCCCCCTCTCTGTCCGGCCCGGGACACTAGGCCCGGCTGTCCCCCCCTGATGGTGGCCCTTCATGACCCAGCTAAACTCCTCTCCAGGTGTACCAAAACAATAGCATGGCAAGATAAGTTTATAGGCCCTTTCACCACAGTTAATGCCGTATTGTAACAAAGATTCAGAGATTATAATTTTATGGGCTGCTGGTAAACAACTATAATTTATCTCTTTTGGGTGCCTTACCCTACAAATATCTGGATATTCCCAATTAAGAAAGCATTGAGTTACCCCCTGTTACATGCCGCCACCGTAGCAGGCGGGCAGGCATGTCTAAACTTACTCTGCAGCACGTCCCATACTGTTCAAATGCCTGCGCTCATGCCGGTCCTGGCATGTAAACAAATGACACGTGGAGCGCCACCGCGGCTTTGGTCGGGTGCACGCTCCACCTCTCTGCATGAATTGGACGTTCCCCTGTCTCCTAGGGAATGTCCCTGTAGTTTGGAAGGCTAGCCCTGTGACCTGCTATTTCTGATCTTGTGCTTTGTGCCATTTGATTCTGAGTATCCTCCATTCCTGCCCAGTTCCTCCCAGTGTCCTGCTCAGTTCCTCCATCTATCCCTCCAGTGTTCCAGCCTCTCTCTCTCTCTTCTGTCTTCCCTAGCCTTTTCCTGAGTGCTTGTCTGTGTTCCCCCTTTTGGGGGTTCTTTGCTGTCAGTGTGGTGTTTGTGAGCCCTTGTATGTCCAGTCAGTCTCTTGTCCATACCATCTTTTCCCTAAGTCGCTTGTCTCTGTTCTGTGTTCAGTGTAGTCCCTTCTGGCCTTACCTGTTCCCGCTATCTGCTGTAGTATGTTCGCCATCTTCTTACTCCACCTTGGTTTCATCTTTCTTCTCCCGGGCGACGCTTACGGAGTCGTAACCTGCTAGGTGTCCTGCAGCCCAGACTATTCCCACCACCAGGTACTCTAGTGTACACCAGGCCCTATTTAGACTCCGCGCCCTGGTTGTGTTGCCCCTTGTGCGTCAGTTGTGCCTAACACCCCCAAAGGATTCTTGTCTATTAAAATGGGGAGATGATACAATTTTTAAATCACGACTTACAATCAAATAAGCATCCATATGTACGTATAAAAGTGATAATAATGTTTGAACAAATTTCTTTTTATAAACAATATGAGCTTTAGAAACCCAAATAGTAATATCAAGAATTATATATCTGCTTTCTGTAGCTAAATGTTAAAGAATACTTTTCAAAAATTAGACCCTTATGGACTAAGGACTTCTAGCTCAGGTGTTATATGTTGCAGAAGGTATTATCTTGTATCCATATGAGGGATCTTTTTTGCGCATGTGAAAATCTGTCGTGTGACAGACTGATTTCCGGCAGTCAAGTGCTGGCTGCCATCATTTTTAGGAGAGATAGCCTGTGAAGAGATAGCCTGTGCGAGTGCATGATTTTTGAATAGCAAAACAGCAAAAGACTTTTATTAACCCTAACCCTAACCATGCCTTTCCTGCAGTCTAACCCTAACCCTCCCCTTACCCTAACATAAAACCTTTACACTCCACTCTCCACAGCCCAACCCTCTCCTAACCCTGGGATGTAGACTCCCAGACGCAGAGCCATAACTAGAAATTTTAGTGCCAGGGGCAAAAAGGAAAAATGATGCCCCCTGACTCCAAGCCAATTTACCCATAAATATTAACTTATTGGTGCCCCCTAAAGATTTGCGCCCTGTGCAGCCACCCCTTTCACACACCCCGAGTTAAGGCCCTGCCCGGACGTATAACATATGCATCTGCAGTTTAACGTTTTTGACTACTGCACATGCGCAGTAAATTTTCAACGTAATCTACATATCTTTTCCATATGTAGATTGCGTATATGCGGTCTTAAAAACATTAAACTCCGGACGTATATGTTATACGTCCGGGAGTCTACATATGTCCCCTTAACTTTAACTCTCCATTCTCCGCAACTTAATCCTAACCCTTACCATTATTGTCTGCAGCCTAACCCACCACTCGCTAGAGCCTAATTAAACCTCTTTCTGTTCTGCAGCCTAACACTAACCAGAACTGGTACCTTTTTAAAAATGGGCTATTTGAAATGGTGCCAGTTCTGGAATGTTGATTTTCATTTTTAAAATATAATCAGGAACGGTGCAGCCAAAACTAAGCTTCCGGCAGTATCAATTTTGAAAGCCAACTCTTCATGCCAGCAATTGCATCCCCAAGTGAGTTAAGGTTTACAATTTACACATCTAACAGGTGTTATTCTTGCAACATAATAAAATCAAAAGCTAATTTCCTGGCATATGTAAATAGGGGAATTAATTTTCCATATGTACCAAGTTTCCAATGTGAACCAAATTATACATTTAGTTAAAAATATTCATAGCAGTTAATACCCCAATTAAAGAGCTGGTTTTGCATCAGCAAAGGTATAATAGAGAAAGATATATAATAATTATATGCAATGTCAATAAGGATATTTGGATATAACCCACCCCTTGCAGACACTACAGTTAATTATATAGATGTGCAACATTGACAGTAAATTAACCATAACAAAGTGTGAGCCCACCATGTGTACTAAACAAACAAACCAAGCAGACCAGACCAGTAAAAATGTGATAAACAATACTACACTAATATAAACAAACAATAAACATAAAAAATATTAGTTTGATTGAGGAAGCCCAACTTCCACAGCAAATTGAAAAGTCTGTACAGCTAGATTGAGTTTTAATTATTGGAGATTTTAATTATCCTGACATTGATATGAGTACTAAGACTTATAATACAGTTAGGGGAAACAGGTTTCTAAACACTATATGTCCCAAAAAGTGGAGGAATCACCTAGGAACTGGACTATACTGTAACTAGTAATAACAAATAATGTAGAGGCTATATCAAATATTCAAAAAAGGGAGCACTTTGGAAACATAACAAAAAACATAACTTTGGAAACATAAATAAAATCATATTTTAAATTAGTTTCCATAAGCAACAGTATAAGGTATCAACTAAGACTTAAAATTTTAGGAAGGCAAATTTTAATATGCTAAAGGAGTATGTAAAAGGTATAGACTGGGATGCAGCTTTTGTAGGACAAAAATACTGAAGAAAAGTGGGCTGTTTTAAAATGTTGTTGGTAACATACATGTATAATTTCATTCTTATGGAAAACTAAGTCTAAACCAATTTAGCTAAATAAGAAGGTAAAGAATAAAATGATAAGGAAGAAGTGTGCATTTAACTTGTTTAAATCTAATGGGACTGAGGAGTACTTCCATATAAGGAATGTAATAAAAATGCAAAAAGGAAATCAGCAATGGCAGAAATATAAAATGAAAAAAAAGTTTCAAAAGAATGTTAGACAAACCCTAAAAAGTTTTTTAAGAGTATAAATGGCAAAAGGATCAGAAAAGACAATATAGAGGACCCCTAAAAAGAGAGATGGGTAGATTGATTGATGACAATAAGGTAAAAGCAGAGGTATCAAACACTTTATTCTCTTCAGAAAGGAATAATAGGTTCCGGGGGCGGCGCATCGAGTATGGCCGCTTTTTAACTGAGCTCCGTCCCGCAGCCCTTAAAATCCCTAATTGCTAATTAGTCCGCAAGCTTAAAACTATCCCCAGCCAGGGTGTGGAGCTTGGGAGTTCGCTCTCACCTGGCGGGCAGCGGTGGGGGCGGCGGGAAAACATTTTCCCCAGAGTCCGGCCTCGGGGAAGGCCTGCAACGTGTGGCGTGGCCCGGAAGCGGTGAGCTGGGCCTACGTGTTCCCGACGGAGACTGGAGGTGCCGGGGGCACGTGAACGCTGAATCCTGCAGCGGTGGTCGGAGAGCCTGGGAGGCGCGGCTGAGGAGTGCAGACAGCCACCCAGTGCGGCGGGAGGACGCGGCGGAGGCAGATTGCTGCAGCCTGGGAGGAAGGAGACGTCTGGAGTGGGCCTGTCTGGACGGTCATTAAGGCCTGGTGAGGCTTTCAAGGACACACGACTGGGGGCCCCTCCCCTGAGAAAGTGTTCTGCCGGCATCCGCCAGGAAGGTGGGAGTGGAGAGCTGCTATCGGTCGGACACCGGGCGCTGTGTGAAGTGGAGGTTGGTAGAGCTGCAGCCACGCTGAGATCCCCATCCCTGCCAAATTCTGGGTGAGGGTTAGTGTCACCTCCATCAGACTGCACCCCGTTTGAAGATACCCCCTCAGGGTTGTGAGGTCCAATCTGCTCAGAGCTGCTCAGCTGTCTTCACATGTTGCCCTGAGCAGCAGGGGAGTCTGCTACCTCCTATCAGAAAGGGGAGCAGGCGCCATTTTATGTATATTTGGCCCTCTGGCTGTTCATCTCCCTACGCTCTTGAGCCTTCCCATCTCCTGAGGCTCGAACCTGGGCATCACTGAAGCCAGGGTGCACTGCAATTAGGACTACCCCGGGTGAGCCTGCCTCATAGGGAGTGGAGTTGCGAAGCTGTATGGCACTAGTGTGCCAGTGTTTAGACACCCTTGCCTCCCCCAACCTGATGTGAATTGTCTTCCCTGTGCTACTGACTGCTTACAACAAACGTAGAACTCCGGTCTTCTGTTCACTGGCCCTCGTCTATGCACCAGAGGTTTGTCCATAGTCCACTAATCTACCTGCACTGGGAGTCTGGAAGACAACACTAAGGGAGGTTGCCACAGTGAAAACCGCCTCATTGTTTCTATGCAAGATTTCATGCAGAGATTGTTCGCTTTATATCTACCTAGATTAAAGAAAGTTATCCTAGACTTCCCTTGGATTACAAATACCGATCACCTCAGCCTGGGACACTTTGTGTATGGCATTATTGCTTTCTAACCTCTCTTGCATCTCTATTTTGAAGGACACGGGGCGACACTGCTCTGAGTAGCGACAAGAGTCCTTATACAGTGTTCATCATTCTGCCTCACCGCTTATGGGCGGTCTCTGTCTGGACTTCTCTATTGCAAGTATAGAGTGTAATTTTGTCTCTTGCCATCATATTGTGTTTCTGTGTTTAAGTATTAAGGCTAAAGCACTCTCACCCTGGTGCAGAGATATTGAAAGTGTGTAATTAGAGCGATATTTAGTATCTTCTTGGCTTCTACCTGCAATTGTTATATGCTCTTTCACTTTCTTCTTCTCTCTTGAACGGTTATAATGTAATTTGAGTATAGTGGAGGTCTCCCTTTCCTGGGACTGATGTTATTGTTATAAGATAACCTGTTAAACAGTGACTCACAATCACTAATTGCATTCTGGGACACTTACCTCGATGGACAAATTCTTAGACAGATCACGGTCGTGCAAACAATCACAGGCATCTCCGGGTAAGATGGGCAAACACAGACACACAGGTGGAAAGTCTCTTCCCCCACCCTCACCTGCACCCTCCTCGGATGGCGAATCCCAATCAGAACCTAGTGGCCCTGTTGGCGCCCCGCTATCGCAGGAAGCACTCTTATCCATGGCCAACGAGATTTCTAAAGTTATCCTCCCACAGATTGACATTAAATTTGAGCGTATGCAATCAACTTTTGATGCAGCGCTAACAAAAATTGAATCCAATTCTACCAGAATTAACGCATTAGAGGAGAGGGTGGGCGATTCGGAGGATCGCAGTGTTAATTTGCAGAATTTAGTAGAGGGACATGTTGCCACTATCAAGTCCCTCACACAAAAAATTGACGACCTCGAGAATCGTCACAGGAGGAACAATCTGAGGTTCATTGGTATTCCGGAAAGTGTGCAGGGTCAGCAGCTGATGCACTTTCTGAGTTCGCTTGTTCCTGCCGCGTTGGGGTTGGGGGAGGAGATGGTGCCGGCACAAATCGAACGGGCTCATAGATTGGGTCCAGAACGCCCGAGAGCACAACATAATGTTAGACCTGTGATTGCTACGTTTTTGGACTTCCGGGTCAAGGAAGCAATATTGTCAGCTTATCGTAAAACACAAAACTTCATGGTGGATAGCCATAGAGTTTTAATTTTTCAAGATTTTTCTCAAATGGTGTCGCAGAAACGCAAATCCTTTTCCAGTGTCTGTAAACTATTGGTTGATAACAACATACGCTTTGCACTCCTATACCCTGCTAAGTTGAGGATTCTAGACAATGGTCAAGCAATTTATTTCACTGATCTGCAGGAAGCACTGCGTCATATATGGGGTAGGGAGCGCCCGCGTTCTCCTGATAGACAGAATGCCAATGTCGTCAATTAACCAAATAGTTACTATTGCTCTGGTTGTGAGTTCTTATTAGTCCCAGGGCCGTGACCCCAATAATATATCCTCTTAAGGTCTCAATATGAGAATAGAGGGGACAGATAAGTTCTTGGGGGGAGGTGGCCCCATGGGTTTACCCATTCGGGTGAGCCGGGTGAAGTTAACCCGAGCTCTCCTATGTTTTTCATTGGTTGTAGTTAAAATAGAAAATTGGCGGTTGTCACATTGTACTTTTAAAATTATTAAGGATCTCAGTCATGGTGTAAGGCAGATTAGATATACTGCAAAGGTCAAACTATGGTCTGGTAATGGCTAGTAATAATGTGAATTCAAATGTGATTGGGCAGAGAGTTGTGGACGGCTTTAAAATAGTCTCCTGGAATGTGGGGGGTCTCAATTCGGTCATTAAGCGCAAAAAGGTAGCCTCACATCTTAAAACACTCAAACCAAATATAGTGTTTATCCAGGAAACACACTGGAGGGATGGTGAAGGGGCGACATTGCGGGATAAGTGGATTGGAGAATGTGTTACGGCCACATACCACAATAAGTCCAGGGGGGTGGCAATATTGTTTGGGAATAATTTCCAGTATACGAAAGGAGAAGTGATAACGGATCCTGACGGACGGTTTATTATAGCTGATATCGAAGTGCAATCAGTCAAATATACTCTGGTAAATGTGTATGCCCCTAATTCGCTAGCTGGTCATTTTTTCAATGCTTTGTTGCATACCCTGTCAGGAAGAAGTAATGGTTATGTGGTCATGGGGGGAGATTTTAACATGGTGGAAGATTTCTCACGGGATAGGAGTCCCCCAATAGAAATGAGAGATTGTGGTAGCTGGAGAGCACTTCAGTCACTTAAAAACTCGTTACAACTGGTGGACCCCTGGCGTATAATGAACCCCTCAGATAGAATGTTCACGTTTAATTCGGCTGTTCATAGATCAGTATCCCGTATTGACTACTTTCTGCTGTCAGACTCACTGATCACTCAATGTGCCTCATCGGATATATATGACATAGAGATATCTGACCATGCCCCGATCTCTTTATTTATGCGTTTCTCTCGGCCTGTTATTGTGGGGTATAATTGGCGATCCCCGTGTCATCTCACAAACTCAGAAGAATTTCGAAGCTTTCTGACGGGGAAGTGGTTAGAGTATGTGGATGACAACATAGCTCACATTGATGATTCCATACTGTTCTGGAGAGCATCTAAGGCGGTCCTCCGTGGCCATATCATTGGGTTTGGGGTACGATCTAAACGGGCTAGAACTACCATCACAGCAGTTCGCCGGCAAGTGGGCTCCCCGCTGTTACACGATACAAAGTCTATAATTGAAAGCTTTACGGAATACTATAGGGATCTTTAGGGATCTATAGGGATCTTTACAGTTCCCAGCCTTTCGACTCCGCAATGCATGCACACTTATTAGAAAAAGCCCGTCTGCCACAACTAGATGTGGAGCAGAGGGGTTGGCTGAACAGGGATATTACGACCGAGGAACTCATTAGAGCCTTTAAAAAACTCAAGGCTGGTAAGGCCCCTGGCCCAGATGGTCTCCCCCCTGACTATTACAAAATTCTCCAACCCCATGTCATTCCGGTTCTGTTGGATCTCTACAGATCGGTCCATAGGGGTTTACAAAGTTTTCCGGATTTTAACGAGGCGAACACGATTCTCATCCCTAAACCGGATAGAGACCCACAGCTAATTTCCTCCTACAGACCAATAACCCTTTTAAATACTGATTTTAAGTTGTTGGCCTCGGTGATGGCAGATAGACTGCAAGCATTGTTGCCGAATCTTGTTACACCTCACCAGCTGGGGTTTGTTAGGTGTCGTCACTCAGTTAAAGGCATACGATCAGCGGTGGCGGTGGTGATACTTCTAATTCCAACACACTATCACATAATGTCTTGCGCAGCCTTGACACAAACAAGGCATTTGACACGGTTTTATGGCCCCATCTGTTTAGAGTTCTGCTAGCGAGAGGGATAGAGGGGGATTTCGTAAATTTAATTAGTGACTTTTACACACCCCCGTTTACACATCTAATCATAAACGGTATGAGAAGCGACAAAGTATTTATGCATAGAGGCACGAGGCAGGGATGCCCCCTATCTCCGCTTCTTTTTGATTTGGCGATAGACCCCCTGATTAGGACATTACAGGACTGGCAACCGTTCAGGGGAATTAGGGTGGGTTGCAAAGAGATTAAATTATATGCATTCGCTGATGATATCCTAATTTATATTTCCAACCCTAAAGACATCCTTGCCCCTTTGCTGCATAAGATTAGACTGTTTGGCACCATGGCTTTACAGTAAACTTTGAAAAATCTAAAGCCATGTATTTAAAAGCAGACATAACCACTCCGAACTGGGGTAGGAGTTTGCCGGTTACATGGGTGAATAACCACTTTAAATACCTTGGTGTCCTCATTCCAAAAAAATGCAAACAATTGTATCGTCTAAATATAACGGCTAATATTGATTTCATGGAAAAGGAGTTGGGAGGATGGAAGGGTTTACATAATTGTGAACATAATTAAGTTAGTGTCATTCCCGAGACTTTTATACCCCCTACAGGTTCTCCCTTACTTGCTAACTAGATCAGATAGCATAAAAATAAATTATTTATTCAGAAAGTTTATCTGGCAGGGTAGACGACATAGGATTAGCCTTCAAAAGATGTTCCAGCAGCGAGATAATGGCGGATTAAATTTACCTGATGCTGACAAATATTGCAAAGCCGCAGTAATGCGGCATCTTAAGGATTGGTTGCATAAGTCTGACATATATACTGATACTGAGTTGGAGGAGGGTTTTTTACAGGGAGTCAGCTTAATTGCATTCCTTCATTCCCCGGATCACCTGTTTGGCCCGGAGGTGAAGGAAAATCCTTTGCTTTGGCAAACCAGGAGGCTCTGGCTGATGCTGCGAAAAAAATGGGGACTGTCCAAAACAGATACCGTTCATCTGCCACTTCTCGGTAATCCCTAATTTCAGTTGGGCAGGGCTTCCTTCTCTTTTGATAGATGGGCAACTAAAGGGGTTACCTCCATTCGACATCTTCTCAAAATCCCTGAAACTAGGATCTTGACCTATGACGAGTTGTCAAGTAGTAATAGAGACATGACTATAGACCCAATGGGCTTTTTGCAGGCCGCTCATTATGCCAAGCAGGTGATCTCGAAGTTCTCAGTAGATGATTGGAACAATGATCTGGATAAGTTCCTGCTGGCTAAGCCTTCCCAGTCTAGATCTGTGTCGGGTTACTATAACTTTCTCAGGGATACAATCGATCACTCCAAGTCGTCCTCTGGCTTGGTGTATTGGACAAAGATGTTCCCCAACCTTAGGTGTGCTGATTTGTTGAAGGCTTTTGTTCGCTCGTGCAAGCTAATGCCCTCCAGTGTTTATGTGGAGTTGTTTCTTAACCTGTTTCATGCTACCTATCTAACACCCTGCAAAAGATTTAAAATGGGCTTATTGACCTCTGACCAATGTCTCCGCTGTCTCAAGGCAGGCGCAGATCTGTACCACTGTTTGTGGGACTGCCCTGTGATAAAACCTTTTTGGTTAAGGATTAAGCGATACGCAGAACACTGCTTGGTGAATAGCCTTCAGGTGACCCCGGAGTGGGCCATTTTGGGGATTTTACCACCAAATCAGCCAGTTCCAAAGGGCTTAAACAAACTATTAATGGCAGTCAGCGCCGCTGCTCGTAAAACTATCCTTCATAGATGGTTGGACACGGCAGCTCCTCCTTTCTCAATGTTCTTAGACAAACTAATGTACGTATTCCGTATGGATTGGATAGAAACTGCTCTAGATAAATCCAATAGAGTAGATTTCTTTTTCGATACTTGGGAAGGATTTATTGATACACTTCCTTCACAGGTTAAGAGACAACTCCATAACTGTTTTCAGCACACAGAATGGTACCTGACCAGAGAGGTGGTGGGAGACCCTCCCATTGTGTTTGATGATTAAATGTGCGTTAGTGTACCTGATCTGGCTATGATCATAGTAAATACATTCTAATATGCATTATACTGTCTGAGACTTTCTGCTCTGTGCCCACGATAGCTGAGCTCGGACCATGGTGGATTAACCATGACTGATCCAAAAGACACCTAAATATTATCTTTTTGTCTTTCTTTCCTTCTCTCTTCTATATATACCCTCTGGAAATGTTCAACTTATAACTGCTAGCTTGAACGACATTACTTGTTAAATAACTTGATCTTACTGTTTGTTCGATGTGTCGGTCATATTTGTTAATTCCACATACTGTTGCGATCATTTCTGGTTTATTGCATGTACTAAATGTTTTGTTATTTAAAGTACAATGTGCATAATAAAGATATTTAAAAAAAAAAAAAGAAAGGAATAAAAGGTAGAAAGAATACATAGAAATGCAAATGGAAGTCCAAAGGCGAATGAATAATAAGCTGCAGGTCCTGATGGCATACACTCAAGCGTGCTTATGGAGCTAAACTCAGAAATTGCTAGAACATTATGCTTAATTTTCATGGATTTAATTCTAACAGACTCTGTGCCAAGGGATTGGCATATAGCAGATGTAGTTCCATTATTTAAAAACTAAATGAGACCACAACCGTGGAATTATAAACATGTAAGTCTGACATCAGTAGTTGGGAAACTGCTGGAATGTATATTAGTATATTGCATTTTGAGAATCAAGCCAACAAAATGCTTTGCAATTTTAAATCAAGAGGTTATCCCCCAGATTTGTTGAGAAAAGCAAAAGAAAAGGCATCAACACTGGATAGGAACAATTTATTGGTACCTAAAGTATTTAAAAAGAAACAAAGTAATGTTTCAGGGGAAAATATTATGTTCATAACCAAATTTAATAAGAAATCACAACAAATCAAACAAGTTCTAGAAAGGAACTTTTCCCTTCTAAAACAAGATGAACTTTTGGTTCCTTTTCTAAAAGAAAAACCTGTAGTTATATTTAAGAAAAATAAGAACCTAAAAAACCTCCTGGCTCTAACCAAGTTAAATTCACACAATTCAATAACACAAATGTCGAAATGAAGGATTTAGTGGAATGTTTTAGATGTAACAGACAGATTTGCATGACATGTAATGCCATTGCTGATGAAGCTAAATATGTTCAGTCTTACACAAACAAAAAGGTTTTAATTAAAACATATATTAATTGTGAATCCACATTTGTAATTTACGTGCTACAATGTCCCTGTTATGTTCAATATGTGGATAGAACCACTAGGAAGTTAAAAGAGATACAGAGAACATTGTTTAAACATAAAAAAGAAATTAATGACTCATAGTGTCTCTAAGCATTTTGCACTCCATCACAAGGGCAACCCGGAATTATTGACAATTTGTGGATTGAAAAACATTATGCCCACCCTCAGGGGTGGGGACAGATTCAGTAGGCTTTGCCAAAGGGAAGCCTACTGGATTTTTACCCTACAAACCTTAGCCCCTGAGGGTTTAAATTATGTCATAAAATTCAATGATACAGGTTTTTAATTTTTACATAAGATCTTACATATACAATATCTGACTCCAGTGAATTGTGTCCATAGAAATATATTAATGAGTTCCTTCTCTTTC
>WWET01007796.1:985-11402 GCA_011038615.1 Limnodynastes dumerilii | reverse complement strand
TCATTTACACATATAGATTTTTTTTTAATCTTTGATATTTATATAAATTTTATTGGCATTTTCATTACTATTTATTTACCACTTATTTATTTTTGGAAATGTCCAGATAAAGGGAAATGACATATAATATGAAATAAGTTGGAGATTATGTTATTTATTGTTTAACTGACTAGGGGTGTCAAAATTTGGGAACATCAAAAATATAAAACTAACATCTATTTAAACTGTGTAATAAAGGGGGTTTAGCGGTACTCACCTGCGCTGCTCCACAATGCTACAAGAGGTATATGGAGCTGCTACGGTGTTTTTGGGAAACACCTTATGGGGTAGGGCTGAGAGAAGCCTCTGTAGATTCTCCCTAAATCCCTCCTAGGAGGGTTTAATTTAGTAAATAAGATGTGTACCCCGCGTCAGAAATATTTGAAAATAATAAGACAACTTATGTAAAGTTAAATAAAGATACTTTATTGTATAAAAATTCCTTTACCACAGAGGATATTGCATGTAATAAGTAAATGATAATTAGTGAAAAAACATTGGGAGTAATAAATTGTCCCATTATAAATAGTTCCTCTGATCCCAGAGGGTAATTATACCAGCATATGTTAATGCCAAAAAGGTTAGAGTACAAAGTCACAAATTAGCCACTTTAGCATATAAAGTAGCGGGGTATACATCTTATTAACATCTATTTAAGTATCCCAGTATTACTAAAGTATATTAAAACAAATGGCTGAATAAGCTCACAGCCATACATGATCTGTTCATTTCTAACTCCTTTAACCTCCTAGCTCTCACCGAAACATGGCTCTCCCCCACTGACACCACCTCACCTGCTGCTCTGGCCTATGGAGGTCTCTCCTTCTCCCACTCTCCCAGAGCTGGCGATCACCACCTCGCCCGCTGCTCTGGCAGGGCCAGCGACCGTTATGGTAGCGCCTGCTTTCCCTCATGCACTTTCCGCACTATCCCTCCTGAGCCCTCCCTCATCTTCTCTTTTTTTGAGGTCCACTCTATCCACCTTTTTCGCCCCCTAGACCTCTGCGTTGCTGTAATTTACCGGCCCCCAGGTCCTTGTTCACAGTTCTTTGAGAACATTATTGCCTGGCTCACCCACTATCTCTCCTCTGACCTCCCTTCTATTATCTTGGGTGACTTCAACATCCCCGTTGATAACCCCTCCCACTCCAGCACCTCTAAGCTGCTCTCTATTAGCTTATCCTTTGGCCTGACTCAATGGACCACCTCCTCTACACACATACAGGGCCATTCCCTTGACCTAGTCTTCATACACCGCTGCACTCTGACTGAATTCTCCATCTCTCCTTTTTCTCTCTCTGACCACCACCTCCTCTCCTTCTCCCTTTCCTCTCCTGCCTCCCCTCCCCCCAAACCCAAACCTGACAGAACATCAGCACCCTTGACATCCCCACCTTTTCCTCCTCCCTCGACCACCTCCTCTTTCCCGTTACCTCTCTCTCCTGCCCAAACCAAGCTGCCTCCCTCTACAATACCACCCTCTCCTCTTCCCTTGACGCTGCCTGTCCCCCTTCTTCCATCTCCCTTCACCACTTTAACCCCCAGACATGGCACTCTCAGATCACGCGCTTCCTAAAACAATGCTCCCGCACCGCCGAGCGCCTCTGGCGCAAATCTCACTTCCTTGCTGACTTCCTCCACTTTAAATTCATCCTTTCCTCTTACTGCTCTGCCCTTGCCCAAGCCAAGTAAATTTTCTTCAAATCTCTCATTATCTCACAAGCATCCAACCCCCGTTGCCTCTTCGCCACCTTTAACACTCTCCTCTCCCCTCCCACGCCTTCCATCCCACCCTCTATCTCTGCTTCCAACTTTGCCTCCTACTTCTCATCCAAAATTATCTCTATCAGAAATTACATCTCCTCCACTCTGCTTTCCCCATCTCTCCCCAATTCTTCACCACCCCTTCTTCTTTCCATCCTACGACAAGTGATGAAATTCTCTCTCTCTATTAATATCCTCACCACCTTCAACCTGCCCTGTGTACCCTATTCCCGCATACCTTCTCAAACATCTGGTATCTTTCCTTCCTCTTTTAAGCATACTCTTGTCTCTCCCATTCTCAAAAAACCTAATCTGGACCCTACATCCCTCTCCAGCTACTGACCTATATCCCTTCTCCCCTTTGCCTCAAAACTTCTTGAGTGCTTAGTCTACCAACAACTCATCAGCTACCTTATTGACAACTCTCTCCTGGACCCCCTCCAATCTGGTTTCCAGCCCCTCCATTCCACTGAGAATGCCCTTACCAAAGTGACCAATGATCTGTTATCTGCCAAATCCAAGGGCCACTACTCCATCCTCATCCTTCTTGATCTGTCAGCTGCTTTTGACACTGTTGACCATCCTCTTCTTCTTCAAACCCTTCGCACTTTGGATGGCCAAACGCTTCCTCAAGCTGAATATGGACAAAACGGAAATTATTGTTTTTCCTCCCCCTAGGATTTCCTCCCCTCCCTCCATCACGATAACCATTATGATACCTCTGTCTCCTCATCCCCTCAAGTTCGCTAGGGGTCATCCTTGACTCCTCACTTTCCTTTATACCACACATCCGTGCCTTCTCTCATTCTTGTGGTTTCCACCTACGCAATATTGCACGCATTCGTCCCTTCCTCACCAATGAAGCTACTAAAACCCTTATCCACTCTTTAGTCATATCACACCTCGACTACTGTAACCTCCTCCTCATAGGTCTCCTGCTCACCCATCTTGCCCCCCTTCAATCTATATTCAATGCTGCTTCCAGGCTCATCTTCCTTTCATGCCGCTCTACCTTGGCCTCTCCTTTATGTCAAACCCTTCACTGGCTTCCTGTCTGCTTCAGACCTCTCTTTAAACTCCTCACCCTCACCTTTAAGGCCATCTCCTCATCCACTACACCCTACCTCTCTTCCCTCATCAACATGCACACCCCTTCCCGCCCTCTCCGTTCTGCTAACCAGCACTGTCTGACCTGTCTGTTACTGATCACCACATCTCATGCCCGTATCCAGGACTTCTCCCGTGCTGCACCTCTGCACTGGAATGACCTTTCTTTTTCAGTCAGACTCTAACCCACATTGCAGGTCTTCAAGCGTTCACTCAAAATGCACCTGTTCAGGCTAGCTTACCCCTCCTCCACTTAACATCCACACTGCATCCTTCATCTATCCCTTTTGTTGCTTCCAACTCTCCTCCGCTCACACCAGTAGTCCACTTCCTTCCTCCTCCTTATGTCTTCTGTAAGTTCTTCCCTCCCACATAGTGTGTTAGCTCACACGAGCAGGGCCCTCTATCCTAGTGTTGTTCCTTCCTCCACCACTTCCTCCTAACTTTGTCCCTCTCTGCTACCCTTTTACTTAATCCCCACCTGGCGACTCCCTCTCAACCTCTCACTGTGTCCAATCCTGATCTTACAAGCTTGACACCTCGCATTTTGCCTTGTGTTCTGTGTTTGCTTCACTTTATTGTTTTTCTGTGATATTTTTATTTCATATTGTATTTAATATATATTCTGCTGTCCATCCCTACCCTGTATGTCTGTACTGTACTTTGTTGTATTTTGTATGGCACTGCGGACACCTTGTGGTGCCTTATAAATAAACATATAACAGATATGTTTTTTTTTAATATATACCGCATAATCAATTAATTAACCTTTACACCTGTGAAAGCACCTTATAGGAACTGACATCACAACATACCTTTACATTGCTTTGAAAAAGTCTGATGTGTATGGACGAACAGTGTAAGCAGAGATATTTGTGGGCACTTCCAGCACTTTACCTTTTGACTTTGCACCTCGATAACTACTTGAACTTGCATATGATTCTATTGTAAATATTATAGCACCAGGAGAACTCTGAAATATACGGCTGTCGGGGCGGGGATTTCAAACAGTGCACTGCTCCCTGTTTAGGGTCCATAACTCCCTCAGCCACAGTGGATCCAATTGACTTTGAAAAACCTTTTTGATACAAGAAGGACTCAGAGAAATACGTGGCTGTTAGATTGGAGGAGTTCCAAGAGTGCACAGCCTTTTGGTCAAGGAACGCAGCTCCATCGGCTACAGTGCATGCCGGGGTACGGCCCTTACCCAGTGAACGCTACTACATCAACCACAGTACACGTGGATACAAATCATGGGTCTTTGGATTCAAGGGTCCACTTTACAATCTAGGAGATCCTATTCCACCAGACAACCTAAATGGGAACCTTAGTCTACAATTCGCATGGGTTGTCCTCCTTCTTTGAGGATTGTGGGAACATCTTCATCCTAGGACACTCCCACTAAATTATTTCTCCACTGTGGTAACTATCACCCTTCTTGACATTTTTACCTCTGTGCAGACCCTATAATCACAACAATTGAACTCGGAACTCTCATAGTTTCAATGGTGCATGCTATTTCTAATACCAACTATATACAAAGTATGAATACACCTTCCGCTTAAACAATCTTGTATTACAGCTGGTTTCAATAGGAATACATATGGAGGGGTTTACTTTTATAATAAGTGTCTGTGATTGTGCATATTTTTTATTGTTGGATACATTTTAATGAATATAACAAATAAATGTTAATCTTATTTCAGTACTAGGTGCTGTTTGTGATTGTCTTATACCAACATTATATTTATATTTACCAACCTTTCATTAGCGCTGTATCTTCAGTTTTGTTGTCTATATAGAAACCCTTTGTGGTTTCATCATACCTCAATAAAAAATAAATGTTGTGCAAGGATTGCCTTTTCTTTCTCTTTTGGAAAACAAAAGATCTGGAGAGAAGAAGGAAGGAGGATAATATAGGTCAAGAAAAGGGAAAGAAGGAGTAAGGAGGACTGCAAACTCATTGAAAAGAACACACGGAGAGATTGAACTATTCATTGAAGATAAAGGGACATATTGGGGAATAGAAGGTACTTTAATAATGTGTCCCGGCGCGGATACCACCACCACACATTCTATCTGTTGACAAAGGCTGTGAATACTTATGTACATGTGATTTCTTAGTTTTTGATTTTTAATAATTTTGCAAAAATCTTCCAAAAACTTTTTTACTTTGTCATTGTGCTGTATTGTGAGTTGAATTTTGAAGGAAAAATTTAATTTATTTCATTTTGGAATAAGGCTGTAACATAACAAAATGTGGACAAAGTGAAGCGCTGTGAATACTTTCCAGATGCACTGCATAATAATTGATAGTAGGGAATTTAGGGAGATTTCTTCTCCTTCCTTTTCCTCTTCCTCTTCCTCTTCCTCCTTGTCCTTCTCCTTCTTCTTCTCACAAATTGTCCACAGCGCTTTACAGAAAACATTATACATTCACATCAGTCCCTGCCCCATTGGAACTACATACTAAGATCCCAAACACACACACACACACACACACACACACGGCTAAATTTAGTCAGCAGCCAATTAACCTGCCAGCATATTTTTGGGCATGTGGGAGGAAGCTGGAGCACCCGAAGAAAACCCATGCAAAGAGGAGAACATACAAACTTCACACAGATAAGGCTTAGTCTATAAATCAAATTCATGACCTTAGCGCTGTGAGGCGGCATAAGTTATTAAAAATCCAGCAAGCCACACTGCTTACACAGAACATGGGGTTTCCATTAATTATCACTATAATTATTAATACACACACTTGATGCTGGTAGTAAACATTTAATTTGGCTCAGTAAATTATAACACCCACATTCTACTGGTGTAGTCTTCGGACCATGCCGTATCTGTAAAACAACTGCAGTAAAATTGGTTGTGTACCTTTGTTTGCTTTACAGAGCCAAATTAAATGTTTACTCCCAGCAATTCATCTACAAAGAAATTAAAACATATTTTGCTGATAAAGTAGAATTCTTACAAAAACGAACATTTCTTTAATTCCTGCTTGTAGAGTACTAGGGGGAAGGGAAAAAAATGTAATAAAAAAAGGCATAGATGGGGGGCATGGCCTGAGCATTGGACTGAGCAGACATGCCTCACGAGAGCTCCGGCTTGCCCGGGTTTTAAATCTCTATTTTGGGGTGCCTATTCTCCGAAAAGTTCCTGTGCCGCATCTCTGGACTTCTCTGAACCCTCCTGCACTCTCATAGAGCCCGGACTTGGGTCTCCGCGTGACGCTCCAGCTGTGGTCCGGTGCTCCCCCGGGAGGACTAGGCCGCGCCTGTCTCTATCTGGCCACGAGGCCCCTGGCCGTACCTCTGGTATCCGGAACCCTGGTGGAGCCTCCTGGGGTGAGGGCCGAATCATCCGGAGCCACTTCCTTTATCGGCGCAAGGAGTCCAGGCGGGCTGCGTATACACAATCTATGTATCGAAACGATACGCAGATTACGTACAATAGCTACTACGCATGCGCATGCGCAGTAGCTATTGTTTATTGAATTACGTCCGCCTATGGAAGACGGATGTAGCTCTGGATCCGGCCCATAGTCAGGAAAGCTAGAACCCAAAGGCAGCTGGAGTTTGAGGGTCATCGCTTGGAGATCTTCCAGGAGTTGTCCTGGAGCATGCTCCAGCAGCGGCGACTATTGAAACCTCTGACTGAAGTTCTGAGGAGTTTGGAAATTAAGTATGTACTATGCGATGGCATGACAACCTTCCTTCGCACTCCGAACGACCTCCCTGCCTTCTGCGAGTCGATGGGCATAACAGTTCCGGAACTCTCGGAGTGGCTCCAGCTTCCCCAACATCTGTCACCTCCGGAGCCCCCCCAGTGAGAAATATGGCAGCGGCTGGAAACCCGCCGGTGGAGACAACATCCCCTTGATGCACCTGCCCCAGGGCAACATGGCTGATACCCAATGCAGTTCGCTGGTTTCTCTATATCAATCCACTCCTTCCTGGCATTATCCATCCGGACCAGGTGGGTTTTGTCTTGGGTCGCGAGGCTAAGGATAATACTACCAAGGCCCTAAATCTTATTCATGTAACTAACACTTCGTCAACACCTGCAATTCTGTTGTCTACTGATGCGGAAAAGGCTTTTGACCACTTTGATTGGGTCTTTATTCTGCGCCATTTAGGATTAGGACCGGTCTTTTTCAGCAAAATCTTGTCTCTTTATCGTGCCCCGTGGGCTAGGGTCCAGCTGAATGGCCTCCTGTCTTTTCCATTGCAGATCCATAATGGTACCAGACAAGGTGTCCCGTTTCACCCCTGATCTTTGTTTTATGTATGGAGGCACTGGTGTGGGCTATACGCCTTAACCCTGACATTTCGGGTATCAGGTCGGGTGGGATGGAAAGTAGGTTGGCCCTCTTTGCCGATGACCTTCTAGCCATGTTAACAAACTACTCCATTTCCCTCCCCAATATAGTCCAAGAGTTTCAGCTATTCAGTCAGCTCTCTAATTTTAAGATTAATTATCACAAATCTATTGCCCTCAATCTTACAGCGTCAGAATCGACAGTTCAGGGACTGCGGTCTGCTTTCACCTTTCAATGGCATCCCGATTGTATTAAGTACCTGGGCACATTTTTGACCAGAGAACTCTCCCAGCTGTTTGAGGCGAGTTTTGTTCCCAAACTCAAGGAGATTACATTCTGACCTATCCTGGTGGCAGCACAAGAACTTTAATCTCCTGGGAAAAGTGAACGTTCTCAAAATGTCTATCTTAACAAAACTATTATATCTTTTCCAGACGCTTCCAATTGTAATCCCCCACAAATTTTTTAAAGAGGCTCATTCTTCTTTCCAGAGGTTCATCTGGAATGGCAGGAGGCCACGGTTTAAGCACAATATTTTATATTGGCGCATATCTACTACGGTGCAGCCCATCTCTGCAGGATAATGGATTGTACAGCTAAGCAATGGATTGCAATTGAGAATTCTTTTGTGCCTTACCCCCTGTCCTCCCTCGCCTGAACTCCTGCCTTTCCCAAGATATCTCATCCCACAGTAGGGGCTACTCTGTCCCTATGGAAGAGTCTTAGAAATCTCTCCAATATTTATACAAAAATTTCCCTGCTCACAGTAGTTTCGCATAATTTGGATTTCACGCCAGGGTTACAAACCTCCTTTCTAAAGAAGTGGTGTATTCAGGGTCCCTTGAGGGACCGACATTTTGTTAACACGGTCGGGATCTTGATCCTTTTGAGAACATTTGTCAACTTCCCCATTCCCCCTCCCATGTCATTTCTTTTGTATACAAATTGCTAGAAAATGATCCCTTGCCTGCCCTTCCACGATTTACCCAGACCTGGGAGAGGTACCTTGGGGTTACTCTGCAACCATCTGATTGGACTAAAGTATTTCAGTCACTCTCTCCCCCTTTTTTTCTCTTTTCTACTCCTGTGTGTGTTTGCCTTTGTCTCTGTACACCCTTGCTCCCTCCATGGTTTAACCATGGATACTCCTACCTTTCTTAGATTGTTTAGCACTTTGTTATTTAGAGTGTTTACCATTCTCATTATTCTGTAAAAACTGCATTCTCATTTGTTGTGTTGTACTATTGGTGTGTGCATTGTTATTCTTTGGAATGCTAATAAACAATATTTACAATAAAAAAAGGCATAGATGAGAAAAAAATGGTACTAAGTCACATAATAGAGAGAGAATTGTAGATTGCTAAGCAACATGCCCACTGGCAAGGTTGCCTCTTCCTCCAGTAAAGCTGTTGCTGAAAATAATCTTTACAATCCATTCAGGTAAAGATGTGACGCTTAGCCAGATAAATGAGAACATATTTTACTCCTCTTTCACAAGATTAGTGCTGTTTTCAGATGACTTTCATGGAATAATCTTGGAATAACTGCAGTTTTTGATCTTCCAAGATTACATGAATGATCATTTAAAGTGACCTGATATCCATATTCTCTCTGGGTGCCCCAAGGGGATGTGTTTTCTCTATCACCGAAATTGTGTAACGATCCTGTCCTTTCAGCAAAGAAGGTAATGTAGCAGTAAGAAATCCATCAAAGTGATTCTCTTAAGGATTTCTGCATATATAAAATCAGAATGTTTATTTTAGTTAGCTATATCTTGGAATGATTCACCAACTCTTTGCTCCAGTAAAAACAGCTTTTGAGATATTTTTTCTTTAACACATTAAAGAAGCTCAGTAAACTTGAGTAAAGGACCCATTGTATCAGTGATGGCCTACACCACATCTGCATAATATACTGGAGCAGGAGAGCCAATTTTAGTTAAAATAGTACCTCTCTTTGGGATGAGGATGAATTGTGAGATGAAGAGGAGGGTCGCAATATTGGAGAAGAATCATTGCCTGTTGAAAATTTCCCACTGCTGCCACCATTTTAGCAGCTGTGTGATGCCCATCTATTTGTTCACTTTAGCCAGCATGAGAGGATGAAAAAACCTATCCATCAGCTTTGAGTTTGATTGAAGAATCTGCTGTCTTCACCCAAAAAATGTCTTCCCAAATGAGGTGAAGGTTATGGAGCTCGGTGAGTCAGCGTCTGCTCATATGCCTGCATATCTTGTCATTCTTTTTAATGTAAAAGAGTGTTAAATTCAAAACAAATTCTTACAAAATATAAAATTCTCTTTTAAATAGTATCAAATGTAAAATGTTTAATATATTTTAGGATATTGTAACATTTTAGAATGTCTATGTGAAAAAAAGGATGTGGGTGCATAGCCTATTGGTATGGCATCTACTTGTGATGATCACATTGAAACAGTTTATTGATGGGGTATGTTAATGTCTCTTTTGGAAAAAGAAATACGTTGTTTTTAAATTTAAATGAATGGATTGAAGGCTTTGTTCTTCATATTACGGAAAAAGCAGATAACAGATACTTCTGTTATCATCAAATGTAATGCCCAAAATACAGTTTTTTATCTACATATAGGAAAATAATCTTCTGACCCCAAAAAGCTATTTTGTAATAGTAAAATTTTACCAACACCCACCCAGTACCAAGAATAAACACCTAGCATTTATCTATGGAATTTTAGAATTATTTCAGCAAATTTACCTTCAAAAGTATATGCAACTTATGGAAATGTTTCTATTGAAACAGTGGAGTAGGAATTATGTTTTTTTTTTCTTTCTTTAATTCTAAATAAATAAGATCATGAAAGAGTAACTGATTTTTAAATAAATAACTAAGATCATGAAGAGAGTAACTGTACCTTAATGGTTTTACTGCCACCATAGATAATATAGACCTATATTCCTTCGGTACAGAACAGTGGACCATATTATAACAGTTAAGGGTGAGTTAGGTGCTGAGATCCGCACCTAACTCACTCTTCCAGCCCCTAACCCGCCTCCTGTTTTTAGGTACCTTATTGCACTCACGAGTGCCATAGGGCTACCTTATCTAACCATGCATAGTTTCCTTTTTAAGAACAGTGGAATAGGAATTATGTTTTTTTTTTTTTGTTTCTTGATTTTTAAATAAATAAGATCTGTAGTTTCC
>WWET01007794.1:21421-35565 GCA_011038615.1 Limnodynastes dumerilii | reverse complement strand
TATATTGTCTTACAGCCTGCATTTCATTTATCACAGTATTACACACACTATAGTCAGTATATTATAAAAAAAATAATTGGTCCCATCATAATGTAAGGTATGGAATTTGAAAACATTTAAATAATAATGGTAACATAACTATAATAATAATAATCATAATTATAATAATAATAATTGCACATTGTACAGTACAGTTTAAAACTTTCTACAAATATTACATGTAGTGTTCATAATGATTTTCTGTAGTTAATTGATTAAATAGCAATAATAGACAGTTCAGCATCATGTGCAAGTTACATACTCAACATAGGTATGCAATTACCAAACTTAAAATCATAATTATAATAATAATAATTGCACATTAACATGTACAGTTTAAAACTTTCTACAAATATTACATGTAGTGTTCATAATGATTTTCTGTAGTTAATTGATTAAATAGCAATAATAGACAGTTCAGCATCATGTGCAAGTTACATACTCAACATAGGTATGCAATTTCCGTACCAAACTTATACACAGAAAATGTCCGCGCTTAAAATGTGCACGGACGTAATTTAATAGTGGGTGTTCCTATTATTTTCCGTACACGTTTGCGTTCCTAATTTCCGTACTTATGTTCCGTACGTTCTTAAGTTGTGCACGCATTTCAAACGTAATTCTGCAGGCCAACCTTTGTGGGCATATGGTTGCAGCAGTGGGTTATGGGACAGATTCAGCTAAAAATCTGTCGAATGTGTACAGAGGCATAATGGGACTTCAGTTTGTGAGTAAAAATCTTTTAAATACATCTATCGTTTAAAAAACGTCAGTGTGTGCCCATCTTATATATGTACTCAACTCCTTTCTCGATTCCCACTAAATTAATCTCTCTATTCTGTAATGTACGCTAAATGACCATCACCTCCTCTAGTTCATATTAAAATTCAATTCCCACTAAATCAACCCTCTAAGTTCAGTTGGCACAAAAATAACCCGTTACCCAAGTTCACACTAAATAAAACACTCTTCTCCGGTTCACCCCTAAATGCTCCTCTATGCCAGAATGAATAGAGGATAAGAATTAACTTATTGCCTCCTTACACAAGGCCTGATCCAGACTCCATTGAGCCCCTGATGGCATAGTTTTGGTGCTCTACTTCAGATAGTGCATACCCATAACAATTACCCAAGAAAACGTGGGTATTTGCACTGGCTCTGGGTGCCATGGATTCATGCTATGCCTCTGCTAGTGCATGTGAAAATGGGCCTTTGGAAGGGAATTTAGTTTGAGAGCACCACAGGAACAGGAACATCTGCTACAGATTCTGGTCACACAAAGAATGAGACTTAAAACTGTGCAGAATATTTCATTTTAGATATGAATTAACTATTATTAACTTCATTAGACATAAATCCATTTGTACTTTAGCTCTTACTAAAATGTTGCACTTGCTTCCAGTGTGCATAAAAATAAGTTGTTTTTTTCTTTCTGAAAAGTGATGTCCCCAGGAGCTTTTTACAGTATACAACAACAACTAAGTTTTCCAATATTTCACAAAATGTTTCTTCTGTACAGAACACAAAACCAGCTTTGTCTATTAATTGCATTACAACAACATCTTTACAATAATTACAACCAGAGACAATATCAGTGCTTAAACCCCATGTATATTACTCATTATAATCTATCAATTAATAATTATAAAATGTGTGAACAATTTTTTTTTTTACTATGTTACTTTACTTAGTACATAAGTAGTCAAGCACCTAGGTAGCTGGAAATCAAACTGCTATAGGAAGTACATTCACCTAGAAACTTTTTCAGGATCGTAAATAAGCCACGGCCCTCCCTCTGCGCTGTTGCCCTAGAGCCAGTTGCATCCCCTTGTATTTGCATGCCCCAATGGGGGGCTATCCCCCTTCCCCTCCAGATTTTTCCTTACCACCAAAAGACCAAAAAGACTGTAAAAGATGTAAGTTGTTTTTTTTTGGGGGGGGGGAGGTTGTTTTTTTTTTTTTGGGGGGGGGGGGGGGTTCAGCTGCCGTCCCTGGCTACTGGCCTCCTTTAGGCAGTTTCTGTTATTGTAGCCCCCATACCAACTCCCTCCCCTCCTCACATTTCAATCTGATGCTTAAGCGAGGTGTTAGGTTACTTGTTAGATTCATGTATTGTGTTCTTGTTTGATGTTTGGATGTCTTCTGATTTGGATGATTGTTTACCTCACTCAGGCCTGTTCTCATGGTGTTGTTTTCTATATTACAGATAATGGGCTGGATCCAGACCTTGTTAAGTGCATGAACTTAGTTACACAAGGGCTAAACCATGTTGATTTCAGGGGGAGCTAAATTCATTGTATTCTTTGTATGCAGGGATATATCTTTGAATTGCTTACTGCACACAGATACTGCCCAGCTTTGCTATCACACTGTTATTTAGACTTGGGATAGGAAACATCACCTTTCAACTCTAATACTGTTTGCAGCAGATGAAATATGACTCCCCTGCAATCAACATGGTTTAGCCCAGGTGTAACTAAGTTCATGCACTTAACAAGGTCTGGATCCAGCCCAATGCACTGCCGTCGAAGGTGTGGATTTTCGAGTACTCGTTTATCACCTGTGGGTCGCATTATCGTGAGGCTGTGGTATTGTTCTTAGTGTCCCTTCCCTGCGTAATCAGTTGGTTTGGTTGAGGCGGCATGAAATGGTTGGGTTTCTAACGTTGGTTTATGGTGGAGGTTGCGTCGAGCGCCCCAGATGTTCTAGTGTTGCCCATTGCGGGCAATGATGTTAGCCAGTGCTTAACTATTAAGATCATCCGGGACATTTAGTATCATCTTAATCACCAGCAGTTGGCCTTTGCTCTTGGTGCTGTAGTCTGAGATAATTTTGCGGAGAATGTGGAGGTTGGTGCGTCCCAGCATGGCTGTTGATGAACAGAGTCATAAGGTCAGTCGAGCAGTGCGGCGGTTTCTCCCAGGGCTGGGGGGATGGATTGTTCAGCATCCGAGAATCATGAATCAGTGCATCTTTATCTGGGGGACAGCGTTCACTTATCGGTGGTGGATATGGATGTATTGTTAAAGGGCATCAATGTTGTTTTGAAGCTAGTTTAAGAGATTAATGGTGGCGGACAGGACAACCATTAAGTAGGTCTCCCTGCTATGGTGGGAAGGCAGTGCAGTGCAACGGGAGTATGCCGTGAGGCATAGTGGTGGTTGAGCTGAAGAGTTTTCTTCTCCATTAGTCATGTATGCACCATGTTTCGTTTTATGGGCGGGCCCGGTGTTCAGTGGGTTAACCAGGAGAAAGCGTTAATTTTCTCCATGGTGGAAAATGGGCTCCAAGGCTTACAGCATTATGTCTTGCACAGCCATATCAATCAAGATTGTTGTTATACATGCATATTGTACAATTGTTATTGATATATGAATATTTGGATATCGTTTATATATGTTTATATATTTGTTAATACAAGAACTTGCTCGAGTTCTTTTTTTTTGCAATGAAAGCCTCTTCATTGATTAATGGGGTGGATACATTGGTGGCGAGGTTTCTTAGAAGCTAAACCGACTAATTCAACATTAGCATGTTTATTAAACTGCACACAAAACTGCACACAGAAAAGCCAAATTGGAAATCATATATTGTGCCTCAAATACTTAATATTACTTAATGTTATGTTGTAGAATATATCAGTTTTCTTCAATGTTATACGCTCTTTTTGCATACTATGTAAGGTGTATTGTGCATTTATGGCTTCTCACTCACATCCTATTCAGTGCAGCACCCTCTAGCCTATGCTCTCTGCACTCATTCTCTCCCTTGCGCTCCCAGCACACACACACACACACACACACCTCTCTCTTTCTCTCTCTCCCCTTTGCTCTCTGCATTCCCCCTCTCTCTTTCTGCAGTGCTCTCTGCACTCTTTATCCCCTGTGCTCCCTGCACTCCCACCTCTCTCTTTCTGTTCTCTCTCCAGTGCTCTTTGCACTCTCATTCCCCTGTGATCTCTGCACTCTTTCTCTCCAGTGCTCTCTACTCTCTCTCCCTTCTGTTCTCTGCATTTTCTCTTTTTCTCTCCCCTAAGCTCTCTGCACTCCCCACTTTCTCTACAGTGCTCTCTGCACTCTCTCTCCCATGCACTCTCTCCCCCTGTGCTTTTTGCTGTCATTCTCATGTGATGTCTGCTCTCTCTCTCTCTCTCTCTCTCTCTCTCTCTCTCGTTCTCTCTCTCGCTCGCTCGCTCTCTCTCTCTCTTTCTCTCTCTCACTCTCTCTTTCCAGAAATTTTCCATGTTCTTCCCAGGCTCCCTCCACTGTTTCTTTCAGCACCCTCCCTCCTTCCTTGTTCTCTCTGTCTATACCTTTACTCACCTTAAAACACTGCCTGCACTGAGTCTACAGCAGTGATGACTCCTCCCCCGCTGCTGTCCCATCTCTGTTGGCAGACCGAGGCAAACAAAATCCTCACAGACAGAGGTCCCCAGAGGTTTTTTCTCTTTTTTTTTTTTTTTTATCTCACCTGCTGAATGAGGCTGCCCAGATGGTGCTTGGGTGACCTCATTCTGCCTGCTGCCTACCAGGAAACTTTCTGGTAAGTTCTATGACTAATCCGTTCCCTGCAAATGCAGTTGTTTTAAAATCTTACTGTAACTTGGTTTTATTGATTTCCTATTATAATAAAAAACTAATTTAGATGTCAGTTTGAAATTGTGATCTAGGACCGCATTCAGACACCCCATGTTTTCCGTGTGTGTGGGGGTCTGTATATCTGCTAGAGAGAGGGGAGTGCACACCCCCTGTCACTTTCCTCTTACGCTGCCATAAGCCTGCATTAAATGTGTCGTGCGGAACAGCGGTCCGTACGAGCGCTGATCCGCTGCAGTGTGAGAGCCCACACTGTACACTTAGCATGCTTCCCCCCGCTTTCCTCGGAAATGGGCTCGGACGGAACAAAGTTTGTTTATACACTAGGGTTACTAACATCATGCATGCGCCCTCCAGTGAAGTCAGGTCACTTACGCACCTTGCTATGTATAGCACTAGATTTGTATTTCATATTTAGATATATTCTTTATAAACTACCCATGGTTGATAGGTCTGTGCACAACCCCCTTAGCATAATAAACCTAGAAATAATTTGACACAACACACAATTAAGGGAATTTGATGTGGAATTTATTTGTCTTGTGTTGGAACAGAAATTGTTGTTAATTGATGCAATTCTTGACTGGTCCCTGAGTGAAATAACTGCAATCTACCAGCCCTGTACTAGTGACTACTAGCCCTGTACTAGTGACTACTAGCCCTATACTAGTGACTACGTACTTGCTGCTACAGTGTTTTACAAAAAGAAAAGGATTTCTCTGTTGTAGGCACCTCTGATGTGAATAATTATGCTCTTAGAATTTAAATAATCTGATTTGAGTTATAGCGCTGTAATTCATTTTAGTGATTCTGAACTGACTAAGTACCTCCATATTATGGATATAACATAACACAAAGTTACCAAAGAAAGAGACATATGGAAGATATTTTACATTTATTATAAAGATATTGATGAAACTGGACATGGCTTGTTAAAAATGATAGCAGTGTGTAAAAAGGCCTTAATTACCCATTAATTTTTCTTTTATTGATTGATACCTCTCTATCTTGGTGAATAATATAACACTGTATACTGATTTCTTAATCACTCCTTTAATAATGTAATATAAATACATATGTTGTACTCTGTTATAGGCACCTCTTATCTTATTAATTATGCTTTGTTCAACCTCAATAACTTAATTTACAGTGCTGTGTTTCATTATAGTGCTTCTGAATTGATTAATCATCTCCTTGTTGTGGATATGATATAATATAAAGGATGTAAAGAACTAGACATATGGGAAATATTTTACATTTTGTCACAGAAATATTGATTATACAGGATGTGGTTTGATAAAAATGGTGGTGTGTTAAAAAGACTTAATTGCCTATTAAGGATTCTACAGCGCTTCTAGGGTTTATACCCAGTCGCTGCATCAACAGAACCATATGTGGAGTAATGGACT
Organism: Limnodynastes dumerilii; assembly: GCA_011038615.1. Lineage (NCBI taxonomy): Eukaryota > Metazoa > Chordata > Amphibia > Anura > Limnodynastidae > Limnodynastes > Limnodynastes dumerilii. Next base: position 29,522 of record WWET01007794.1, on the reverse strand, counting down.
TCCCAAGCAATGTGATCTGGATTAATATAAGAATACAGTACAGTATTCACAGTTAAGAATATAAGAACTAATGGATTTGCAATGATACGCATGGCAACTCCCTTGACATGCCCTAGTTTTTATTGTTCTTAACCAAATTAAGAAAAAAAACAGCCTTATCTTCCTGTGCGTATGTTTGTTCTTAAGTTGCTAAAGTACGTAAATGCCTCCCCTCAACCAGTGTTCTTAACTTAGCCTGGAATGCCCCTTCTTACTTATCTCATTAAGAGTGGGGTTGAGAATCGCTCTTAATGGATCTCCGTTTCTAAATCCTACGTATATTGCATAAATAAGGGTACAACGCATGCGCAGTTTATCCGTTCTTAAAAATACGCATGGAAATAGCAGCAGCTTCTTAACTGTGAATATGGTCCAAAATAACTGTCTGTCTGTTACAATGTATTAAAGTATAAAAAATATATGTTAACATTGTGCAAGAGTAAAAATTTATTGTTTTTAATGTTTTTTCCTTATTAAACTAATTACTGCAGGTAGAAAAGGATGTGCTATCACTTAAAAAGCGCTTGAAACCCCTATGCAGCAACACCTAGTCTTAAAAAGGTGTCCTAACCCTTAAATCAAGTAGAATTCATATAGCAAAAATAAAGACTGATGAAGCGCTGGGGTATGTGCTTGAATAAACAATATTCTAACAACACTAAAATAAATAAAACATAATAATAAGAGATAAAAATACAAAGTATGATACACTTCAATGTCAATCTCACAGAGAACTGCAAATTGACACAAAGGCAAACTTTACATAGATAAATGGATCAACTTAGTGTGAGTCATTCAAATGTTCCAAAAAAGGTCATAATAAATATTTCAAATAGCGGCATGCAAGGAAAAAAAGTCTTACTGATATGTTGTAGATGATGGAAATTTAGACAGAAGAAGGAATCCGCAGAAGTACCTTTTATCAGCCAGTTTAGCGGACAATCGAAAGATATAGAAAAGATCATTAAGAAACACTGGCATGTCCTACTTGGAGATATAGAACTGGAAAAGTATATTGGCCCCAATCCTAAATTCATCTATAGGAGGGCTCCGAACCTCAAAAATCAATTGGTCAGGAGTGCCTTCACGAGTGATAAAATTATCCCGGGAAGGATAGTGTCCAAAGGATTCCATAGATGTGGGGATTGCATGTTGTGCAAAAATACAAAGGGTCCTAAGAAAATAGAGAAGTACATATCATCTAACCAAAGTGAAATACCCATAAAAGAATTCATCACATGTAATAGCAGTAACTGCATTTATGTAATTAAATGCAAATGCGGCCTAGAATATGTTGGCCGCACCTCCAGGCCCTTAAAGGTGAGGTGGAAAGAGCACCTCAGGAATATCAAAAAAGGCCTGGAGGGACACCCTATGTCGGCACATTTCAAACACCACCACAGTTGTAATCCCACTAACATCGAGAGTTTTTGTGCTATAAAAAAGGTGCAACAACACTGGCGGAAATATGATGGAGGCTCCAATTTAGCGAAAGCCGAAATGGAGTATATCTTTAATTTGAATTCACTACTAATGGAACTGTCTATATAGGTATACGAGAATAGATGTGTTTAAACCATTATTAAATAATATCTCCATTGATTATCAATTGGTGCCGTTGTAACAATAGATGGATTGATTACATTATTAAACCGGAATTTATCTCCGAGGGGATACTATATTAGGAAGAGTGTATAAAGTGCAAATCGGAGATAATTATCTTTCTCTCATATGTGTGTTGGTTAATACGGGTGTTAAGTGAAAAAGAATAAATACACAACATATTGTGTCATTTGTGAATGTGTGATGTGCAAAACGGGAGTGACAACAGTGATGATCATTCCCTCATATGTGTATTTAGTTGAGTATCAGAGTTTAAAAAGTGAAATTAAATAAACAGTGAATAAGGTGCCTAATATAAATGGTTCTAATGACCTGTAGTGAATAATATTTAATTTTTTAGTATTTTTTTTGGTGTTTTTTAGTACGTGGAGCATGTGCCACTATTTAATTATGAATGGGATCCAACACAAAAGGAAATTGTTAATGATGGCAAAGGTTATATGGTAGATAATATATAACAAACATTGCACAAGCCTTACACATATTAAAGGCTGGATTACATTAAAACATTCATATGGTATCACTTGATGTTTTATGACACATAGCAGATAAAACTAAGGTGTGGTTCCCCTCCATTGAATGTGATTTTACAATGGATAAATAAAATAAACAGAAAATAAGTATCTCACACAACCAATATTTACAGTATCCATATTGCTCATTTTCCTCTAATAGGGATATAAAATTGAATTGTTGATGGAATTTCACAAGGACAAGATTAAACTTCTAGGTATTCCTCCTTAGTCCATAGGGACTAACCCTCCCATATAAGTTAGGCTTAAGTTAGGGTTAGATATGGAGAACAGAAGAACGATATCACAGTACAAATACAACTGGAGCAGAGTTCTCCTATATAACATACAATTCAACAGTGATTAACCAATATATAGACATGACATTAATAGAAAGTGCCTTAAATATTAAAATTACTAAAAATCATCAGAATTATCAATCTTGAAACCCCTCATCATCCCCTCTAATGGGGATATATATTTATAGTTCCAATACACTGTTTCCAAGGACACGTATAAAGCCAATGCGTATTCCTCCCTGATCTGAGGGAACTAACCCTGCTAAGTGAAACTATTTAGGTTTGGGAGGGACATAAATAGGGGTTAATAACCGGGGAATCTAAAAAGGTCCACTTGGAGTTAGTACTAAAAAGGGTGACACAGTGCAGATATGGCTGAAGTGGAATTCCCCTCTATTAAGAATACAAAAAATAAAACTAACCATAATAGTCTTAAAATATTAAATACTCTAAAAAAGACAATGTTAAAACTACTCATCATCCCCTCTGGTTGGAGTTTATAGTTATGGTCCCAAGCCACTATTCCCAAAGACAAGTTTGAAGCCGCTAGACATTCCTCCCTGGTCCTGTGGGAACTGATCCTACTGTGTAAATTATTTGGGTTTGGGGGGACAGAATCATGGAACTTCATAACAGGGGAATCTAAAACTAATCAATCTAAAAAATACTGTTAAAGATACTGGGAGTACATTCCTGACTCTACATGAAATCTCCCTAGATGACGGAAGTTGATAAAAAGCAAAGGCATAGTATCCAATATTCCTTTTAATCTTTATCCCAGCGTGTAAGGGAACTGCACCTACCTTGGAATATCCCTCTTAACCTACAACACCTGATATTCTCTGGAAGTTTCCCTCCAGGTACTGGTCAGACCCTGACCTGTATGGCTTCCAAGAGCGGACGGATTCGGGCTCATCCAGGTCGGTATGATCGTAGGTGAAAGGTACTCCTTGGATACGGTGTAGTCCTCTGTGAGGGAGAAAAATATAAATGATTATTTTCTATCTTTTATAAAAACCACTTTAATTCAAACTCTTGGTTTAAACCACTCGGATGTAGTGAATTCAAATTAAAAATATACTCCATTTCGGCTTTCGCTAAATTGGAGCCTCCATCATATTTCCGCCAGTGTTGTTGCACCTTTTTTATAGCACAAAAACTCTCGATGTTAGTGGGATTACAACTGTGGTGGTGTTTGAAATGTGCCGACATAGGGTGTCCCTCCAGGCCTTTTTTGATATTCCTGAGGTGCTCTTTCCACCTCACCTTTAAGGGCCTGGAGGTGCGGCCAACATATTCTAGGCCGCATTTGCATTTAATTACATAAATGCAGTTACTGCTATTACATGTGATGAATTCTTTTATGGGTATTTCACTTTGGTTAGATGATATATACTTCTCTATTTTCTTAGGACCCTTTGTATTTTTGCACAACATGCAATCCCCACATCTATGGAATCCTTTGGACACTATCCTTCCCGGGATAATTTTATCATTCGTGAAGGCACTCCTAACCAATTGATTTTTGAGGTTCGGAGCCCTCCTATAGATGAATTTTGGATTGGGGCCAATATGCTTTTCCAGTTCTATATCTCCAAGTAGGACATGCCAGTGTTTCTTAATGATCTTTTCTATATCTTTCGATTGTCCGCTAAACTGGCTGATAAAAGGTACTTCTGCGGATTCCTTCTTCTGTCTAAATTTCCATCATCTACAACATATCAGTAAGACTTTTTTTCCTTGCATGCCGCTATTTGAAATATTTATTATGACCTTTTTTGGAACATTTGAATGACTCACACTAAGTTGATCCATTTATCTATGTAAAGTTTGCCTTTGTGTCAATTTGCAGTTCTCTGTGAGATTGACATTGAAGTGTATCATACTTTGTATTTTTATCTCTTATTATTATGTTTTATTTATTTTAGTGTTGTTAGAATATTGTTTATTCGAGCACATACCCCAGCGCTTCATCAGTCTTTATTTTTGCTATATGATATTTACTGCAGGTGTATGAAAAGCATGGCTGTTGATTGGTCAGACTTACCTTTTTAACCATCCACTGGGATGCTCACCTTACTTAATCAACCCCTTTGAAGACAGCTGGCGAAATGTGTGTCGGGCAGAATGGGATCCTTTGTGCAGTGGAACTTTTTAAATACCAGAAACCCCTTTTACCACAGCAGTCACCAGCATTTTTTGCAGCATAGGGTAAGATACTCACATGGAATGGGGAAAGTGTGGTTAGCTGTTCCTGTGTTTAGATAGGGTTCTAGAATGTGAATACGGCCTCCCACATTGATATAGCAAAAGGAAACCACATATGCTGATTTAGGGGGAACAAACTGTTGAACTATGTGTAATTGTGAATATTTGATTATAACTCCACACGATAACATATAACGCCACTGTCACATTGAAAGTGTCATTATATGCTATGGCGTGTTAATTGTTTATTTAAATAATGGGGTATTATGAAAGGAGGTATAAGTATTGCTATACATGCTTTATACTAAGAAAGTAACTTTTTTATTATGATATACGGAATAAATAAAGTTGTTCTTGATTTTAATATACCGTATATACTCGAGTATAAGCCGACCCGAATATAAGCCGAGGCACCTAATTTTGACACAAAAACCTGGGAAAACTTATTGACTCGAGTATAAGCCTAGGGTGGGAAATGCAACAGCTACTGGTAAATTTCAAAATAAAAATAGATACCAATAAAATGTAATTAATTGTATAATCATGTGTATCCAGCACCCAGTATCCAGTGTGCCCCTCTGTGTGTCCTGCCAGTCAGTCTGTCCCCTCTATGTGTGTCCTGCCAGTCTCTGCCCCTTCCCTGCCTGGCTGAAACATTGGACTTACCTCATAGTTGCCCCTTAATGCCTGCCAACATATCTGCCCCTTAATGTCTGCCTCCATATCTGCCCATAATGCCAGCCTCCATATCTGATATTGCCAGCCTCCATATCTGCCCATATTGCCAGCCTCCATAACTGCCCATATTGCCAGCCTCCATATCTGCCCATATTGCCAGCCTCCATAACTGCCCATATTGCCAGCCTCCATATCTGCCCATATTGCCGGCCTCCATATCTGCCCCTTAATGTCCTTAATGTCTGCCTCCATATCTGCCCCTTAATGTCTGCCTCCATATCTGCCCATAATGCCAGCCTCCATATCTGCCCATGCCAGCCTCCATATTAATTATTTAATTTGTCACTTACCTTTGATGTCTTCTACCTTTCCCTTCTACCTTTCCGTTGGGTGACCCAACGCCATTGTTCAGCGTGCACCGCAGGGAGACAGCCAGAGACAGAGCTGCGGGCAGAGCCTGACACAGACGCAGGGACCGCCAGAAGGACAGCAGAAGGTAAGGAGGGAAAGGCTGTCCCTCTGGCGGTCCCTGCGTCTGGCTCTCTTCCCCGCAGCTCTTCCTCCGGCTCTCTCCCTCGCATCACGCGCTACACAATGACGTTGGGTGACCTAAGGTCACCACAACGTCATTGTGCAGCACGCACCGTGGGGAGACAGCTGGAGGCAGAGCTGCAGGGAAGAGAGCCAGACACAGACTCAGGGACTGCCGGAGGGACAGCAAAGGTAAGTTGAATGTAGGATTTTTTTTTTAGCACTCGAGTATAAGCCGAGGGGGGCTTTTTCAGCACAAAAAATGTGCTGAAAAACTCAGCTTATACTCAAGTATATACGGTAATTGGAGTATTTTTTGCGATTTACAAGTGAAAAGTTGTGAACCAACACGTGGGTCGCTTAAGGTGTGTTTTGCTACAGTTTATTACCCTGGTTACCTTCTTACACTGTGTGCACATTATAGCCCCGATTCAGAGTTTGCAGATAAGAGAGGAGAGTTCCACCGGGGGAAACTATGTTGATTTCAGGGGAGTCAAATTTCATCTAACAAACATAGCCGCGCTAGGAGGGAACCATAGATGTGACAATTAAATGAGGGTTCAAAAAGAAATTAACCAGTGGTTCAAAAAGACTAAATAATTGTTATTTATTATAAAATACATAAGATAAAACACATTAAATAGACACAAAAATTAATATCATAAAAAACATATATTCAGGGCGTTGTGAATTGATGATGGATGATGCTATTTAAACACACAGCCCTCAGGGAACCTCCTATGGGTATAGAATGGGGGGGGGGGGGATACAAACGGTAGGTATATAATGCCATTGTCACGTTCAAAGGGTGTTTGGGATCGGTTCGGGTTCCAGGGATTGAGACAACTGAGATGGTGTGAAGTGGAAGTGAGCCGGTTTAAAAAGGGTTGAGTGCATACAGACAACAATGTAAAATAATGGCAGATAGTCCTTGAGATGAAGGTTACAGAGGAGCCAAGGGGTAGAATGGGTATGGGTAATGATAACAGTCTGTGGGTAGAGGCACGCAGTGACTGGAGCGGTGAGGAAACAATGAATGAGTCCAAGTTGGATGACTGTAAGGTTGGAGTTGATTGGGTCAGGCAGGACCGGATCAGACAGGGGTGGACCAAGCAGAAACTGGGTTCAGCATGACCGGATGAGCAGGACCGGATTAGCAGGACTTTAGCAGGACCGGAGTCAGTAGGACCGGAGTCAGCAGGACTGGACCAACAGGACTGGACCAACAGGACTGGATACAGCAGGAGCTAGATTAGGAGTACCAGGCACCTAAGGGACCTAGTTGTTCTGGCACTAAAGACAGGGCTTGCAACGTTTAAATAGTGCGCCCTGCGCACTGATTGGCTGGAGGACCGGAGAGCAGGGATCCTATTGGCAGACGGCTGACACGTGCATATTCCAAGATGGCGGTGCCCACGGACCGGAGCACCGCCGCGCTTACCGCCAGGGACCACGAGGAGGACGCCGAGACCAGAAGACTGCGGTGCCATGGTGAATAGTGACGTCTGTCACTGTAATAGTGGCAGACTCCGTGAACTTGCAGCAGCAGCCCAACGGGGACCGGCGGACATCAGAAGACGGCAGAGCGGGTAAGTGCGGCGTCTGCCGCAATATGTGACAACCACTGTGTGTAGCTGAATGTTTCAGATAGCAATATAGACCAGATGGTGAAGAAAACGATGTAAAGCTGAAACACTTGTGCCAAGCTGTGTGATCTGTTTTGCAATAGTCAAATACAATGTATTACTGCAGCACTGGAACGTGTAATGACAACAAAGCAGTAAGATAGCAGCAGTGATGATCGCAAATCTTAGCATCCGAATATTGTGAAGGGGTTTCATCAACATAGTGTATATCAACATTTTTGTGAAGTTCCTAATAGATCACTTGAATCACTGTCAGTCATGGGAATTGATCATGTTAATGTTACAGCTAGAGGGGGTGATCGGTTCAAAACTTTATGTAATAAAAAACTTGAATGGATATTTTGTTTACAAACTCTTGCACCAGGAAGATTGAATGACGCTCTAGAGTTTAATGATTTTTAACCTCTGTTTTTTATACAATTTTGTCTCTGTACTAACCTCTTCATCAGCTCTTTATCTTTAAAAAATAGTTTTCTCTTAAAAAATAGTTCTCTTTTAAAAAATTGTTCTTCTTCCAAAAAATAGTTTTCTTTAAAAATTGTATTCTTGAAAAGGATATATATAT
>WWET01007793.1:20670-32386 GCA_011038615.1 Limnodynastes dumerilii | reverse complement strand
CATTTTAGAAGACAAATTTAACTTCACTTTTATGAACTTGGTCCTTAGTTACCAGCAATTCTGTCACTTTGCTGAAGAAATCGTTTTGCATAGGAACAGCTTCTTCTAATATAACAGAGGGCAGAAAAGGCTTCGCAAGACCACTTCATTATTCCATTCATGGCCATCAAAGAGTCTCCCTCTCCTCCACCTGCTTCATCTCAAATATCATATTAGACATTTTATACAGAGAGGTACTATTAATATCTGAGCCGCAGGAAACCAGATGAACTCCTTCCATTTTATACTTGTAGAAAATAAAAATTTGGGAAAGGAAAGGGATGATTTGCAGACCGTGTTTATCTGTTTTAAAGAAAGATTTAATTTTTTAAAGTAGTGAATGAAAATTCCTCTGATATTTTATTTCAATAATAAAAATTTTTTTTTTAAATGTGCCTATATATTTGTTACTGGTTTCCCAATTTAGGGATGAGCATTATGAAGTCATGAGAAGGCAGACTCTCATTACTTTCCACTACAAGAGGATACATTGGTGCTCAGAGAAAGAAGCAAAGCTTGTGCTAGTGTCAATGAAGAAATGAAATCATCTAACTTTTATAATAGTTTACTTTTTTTTATAAAACAAAAATGGGTACAAACAATTATTAGTTTAAAGATTACAAAGCCAATGCTTAACAAAATTATAAGAATAAAAATATCCTGTATATTTAAAAAAAGACAATTCTCAAAACCCACCCGAAATGTTTTATTTATTTAAAGTGTAATGGAAATTAGTCATAGGAAATTAGTGGAAATGGTAATGTGATACCTAACAGTGTTCTACCTCACTGACAATCTTACAAATAAGCACACAAAATCCTAATAAACAAAAAAAAAAGAGAAAAGATCAACTCCAGCCGTCAGGGGACGTACGCAAGAGATTTGCGTAATTCCCATCAGGGAACATCTGCGCATGCGCATGACAGGTGTTCCCTGTGCGTAAGTACTAATGTACGTTAGTAGTTATGAAGGGGCAAGACCCTTCACTACTAGATTGACTACAGCCACAGACCTAGTCAAAAAAGTTAAGGTAGGAATCTGGACACGTAAGTCTGCGTTCCCGGCTATGTGCGGGTACCTATGGGCCCCCGTCTGGATCTGGGCGCACGCTTTATTTATATAACCAGATATGTTATGCAGAGGATAGAGCTGCTGCAGCGCCTCTTTGCGAGTAGCTATCATCAGCTGGCAGTGGGTAGAGCAAGGAATGTTAGTATGCTGTACAACATAGGACAGGGAAGTAGAGTGTTAGCTCTTATGTGTTGGCCATAGGATACAGCAGATAGTAGACGTTTATTGCTTAGACATAAGCAGGGCCTGATTAAGGGTTACAGCCGCCCTAGGCTAATATACTCAAAGCATTGGCCTTTTTTCCATGCCAGACTTATGCATAATAGCCAAGTTCCAGGCACCACAAAAGACCTTGTGCTTGTGCCCCCCCTGAAGTCATGCGCCCAAGTCTGCAGCCTAGAGAGCCCTAATGGTTGATCAGCACAGCCTTTAATAACTAGAGGTTCTAGAGAGCAGAGATGGGTCACATGTAGAGTACACTCGGTCTCTCAGGAGGTAGGGTGTAATCACACACAAGTAAAAAATATATCAAACTACACGATCCAAGAGGATCACGAAACTAAACAATAACAATATCTTAAACACAGAACAAACAAGAAAAACACTATTTATGACTTAACTTTCCTCATCAGAAAGAACAAAATGTAATCACATTAGAAGTATGACAAGACCAGAACTGGAACATCATCCAAACACCCCCAGTAGCACAATATAAGCTGCTTTCACCCTGTCCTATCGGATCCCACACACTTCTGCCCTCTTACTCCTCAGCTCTTAGCACTTAGAGTGCAGGTGTTTTGTGACTGCTTCGTACGTTCCCTCCCTTACATTGCACATTAGACGCTGCATGTAGAGAACACTGTGTGTAGGTGAGGTCCATTGTGTCTTATTAACCACCGATTACTCATCATAGAGAGGGTGGGGGGCCCACCACACTCCTTCTATCTGCCGCCACCTAACTCTATGATTGCTAAAGACTGCCTCTTGACCTTCAGCATAGTGCTCTCTCTCCCACTGAGACTAAACCTCAGCCACAGGGTAGAGTTTTACAGAGAGTGGACATTCTTATATAAGAGCATCATGATGTCATTAGTAGCCTTGGAGTCCCCCTAGTGGTGGAAGATATAAAGCACATAACATGTATCCTAAAGGACCAGTCTCTTGTAGGGGGGTTTCTCTGGCAACAAGGATGCATATGCTTGTGGCCTGACCCTTTTTAGAATCAAACAGCAGTACCCTTGATTACGTAGCCCCTTCTCCTTGACACACCAGCTCGCTCATTTATCCTTAAGCTTTTCTCACTAAAATGCAACCACGGTGCAGGTCCCGGCCCAGTCTCCATAGATACAGAGTCCGTGTAGTGGATGGGTCATATGAAACAATCCTACGCTCTCCCATGAGTCATGTGATTGTAACGTAAGCCCTCTATTGCTGATCGTCAGCTCCTGGTGGTTACTGCGTGGCCTCATTCTACACATATAGATCATGTTCTCATCCAGTAACAGAGATTTCATTATAGGCAACACTTACTTACGTGTGAACAAGCCACGACTCAAAATAAACACCTGTGTGACAAATCACTGCATGTAATGGGGAGATGCTTCCCCCGTAATGCCCTACAGTGAAAATGACATGGCAGAATAAACTACAATTTATCTTATTTTATTTCCCTCCGGGAGACAGGTGACAGGTCTCCAGAACATCCTGGGAGACTTGGCTTGTATGATGTGCTGCACGGCCTCCTGGACCTTCAGGTCACCCAAACCCGTGGGGCATTTGTGAGTGGATGACCAGCAGTTAACACACGGTTGCAGTTTCCAGTCCGATGGCCCGCTTTGCGAAATAGAGAAAGCGGAAATTATTTTATGAATGAGTGAGTGTGTGATTGGTATACTCGCCCATTCATTTTCGCAGACCCGCCGGATGACAGCTACGGAGTGGTGAGTAACCTCTCCGGGGCATTTTAGTGTTGGGGGGTTAGGGTTAGACACTTAGGAAGAAAGGGTTAGGGTTATGACCATAGAAGGGGAGGGTTAGGGTTAGGCTGCGGGGAGGGGGGTCTTGGGGTTAGGTTATAGAGAAGGGAGTATTAGGGTCAGGCTAGGGAGAAAGGAGGGCTAGGGTCTGGCTGCAGGGGAAGGGAGGGGTAGGGCTATATTACTGTATTATATTATAACAGCTATATTATATTATATTATATTATAATAGCTATATTACTGTATTATATTATAACAGCTATATTATATTATATTATATTATAATAGCTATATTACTGTATTATATTATAACAGCTATATTATATTATATTATATTATAATAGCTATATTACTGTATTATATTATAACAGCTATATTATATTATATTATATTATAATAGCTATATTACTGTATTATATTATAACAGCTATATTATATTATATTATATTATAATAGCTATATTACTGTATTATATTATAACAGCTATATTATATTATATTATATTATAATAGCTATATTACTGTATTATATTATAACAGCTATATTATATTATATTATATTATAATAGCTATATTACTGTATTATATTATAACAGCTATATTATATTATATTATATTATAATAGCTATATTACTGTATTATATTATAACAGCTATATTATATTATATTATATTATAATAGCTATATTACTGTATTATATTATAACAGCTATATTATATTATATTATATTATAATAGCTATATTACTGTATTATATTATAACAGCTATATTATATTATATTATATTATAATAGCTATATTACTGTATTATATTATAACAGCTATATTATATTATATTATATTATAATAGCTATATTACTGTATTATATTATAACAGCTATATTATATTATATTATATTATAATAGCTATATTACTGTATTATATTATAACAGCTATATTATATTATATTATATTATAATAGCTATATTACTGTATTATATTATAACAGCTATATTATATTATATTATATTATAATAGCTATATTACTGTATTATATTATAACAGCTATATTATATTATATTATATTATAATAGCTATATTACTGTATTATATTATAACAGCTATATTATATTATATTATATTATAATAGCTATATTACTGTATTATATTATAACAGCTATATTATATTATATTATATTATAATAGCTATATTACTGTATTATATTATAACAGCTATATTATATTATATTATATTATAATAGCTATATTACTGTATTATATTATAACAGCTATATTATATTATATTATATTATAATAGCTATATTACTGTATTATATTATAACAGCTATATTATATTATATTATATTATAATAGCTATATTACTGTATTATATTATAACAGCTATATTATATTATATTATATTATAATAGCTATATTACTGTATTATATTATAACAGCTATATTATATTATATTATATTATAATAGCTATATTACTGTATTATATTATAACAGCTATATTATATTATATTATATTATAATAGCTATATTACTGTATTATATTATAACAGCTATATTATATTATATTATATTATAATAGCTATATTACTGTATTATATTATAACAGCTTATAATATCTATATTATATTATAATAGCTATATTACTGTATTATATTATAACAGCTAAGCTATATTACTATATTATAATATCTATATTATATTATAACAGCTATATTACTATATTATATTATAATATCTCTATTACTATTATATTATAATAGCTATATTACTGCCTTGATTACCGGAGCAGCTAAGCTATATTACTATATTATAATATCTATATTATATTATAATAGCTATATTACTATATTATATTATAATATCTCTATTACTATTATATTATAATAGCTATATTACTGCCTTGGGCTCATTACCGGAGCCTTCGGAAGGTAAGTGCAGGTTATCTTTATCACTCGGACACGTTTTCCCATTATCTTAAGCTTCATTAGAACAATTATCTCGATGAAAGCTTGGAATACAGGGATAAGCCTATCCTCTTTTGGGAGGCTTCCAAAGTGATCATGAGAGGCCACGTAACAAGTTATATAGCAAACAGAAAAAAGCCATTAGAGACAGACAGGCAAAACTCCAAACTACAGCTAGTCAGTTACAGAACTCCTGCCTCAATGGGCTGGATCCAGACCTTGTTAAGTGCATGAACTTAGTTACTCCTGGGTTAAACCATGTTGATTGCAGGGGGAGTCAAGCTAATTGTACTCTTTGCATGCAGGGATATATCTTTGAATTGCTTACTGCACACAGATACTGACCAGCGTTACTATCACACTGTTATTTAGACTTGGGATAGGAAACATCACCTCTCAACTCTAATACTGTTTTCAGCAGATGAAATATGACTCCCCTGCAATCAACATGGTTTAGCCCAGGAGTAACTAAGTTCATGCAGTTAACAACGTCTGGATCCAGCCCAATGACCCAACTGCTCAGACCCTCAATGAATATAAGGAAGCCCGACAATTGTTAGAGAGCTTCCTTACGGCACGGGCTAGGCAACAGCTTGATTACACCAGCAAAAATTCCTGGCAAACATGGCAAAGGGAAATAGGAAGAAGGAAGCATATTATCAATGAAAGATACCGGGCTGGATTCACACCCCCGGACATATTGCACATACGTCCTTAATATACCGATATTTGCTTCTGCGCATGCATAGTAACTATTTTGCGTAATCTATGTATCGTGTAGTTACATAGATTGCGTATATGCGGTCTTATAGATTGCAATCTACGTAACAAATAGTCACTACGCATGCGGAGAAGCAAATATCGGTAAATTAAGGACGTATGTGCAATACATCCGGGGGGGTGAATCCGGCCCACCGTGACAAGCCAGCTCAAAATTACATGTGAGGATATTGTGGAAGTATTCCCAAAATACTACTCTGGAGTATACTCTGACTCCCCTCAGACCCGAGTACAACTGAACGGCTATTGGCGGAAGCATCTCTCCCTACAATGGAGGAACTAACCTCAGCAATGCATAGTTTATATTTGAATAAATCCCCGGGTCCAGATGGACTCACTGCAGAATATTATGAGATGTTAGAATCAGAGCTTTCCCCTTTATTAGAACTATTCCAGAGAAAATCCCATCTACCCGTCCTTTACCGAGGCCTATACAATTCTGAAAGACCCTCAGCAAGCCCCATCGTATAGACCTATCATATTATTGAACTTAGACTGTAAACTTCTTGCTAAGATAATGGCAACACGTCTACAATCCTTTTTTATCCAACATTTTGACGGAACATCAATTAGGATTTGTGGCGGGACGTCATTCAGTGAGAGGTTTATGTTCTGCAATCGCAGCCATATTAACAACGGGGAAAACCCGTTCCCCTGGTATGTTACTTAGCCTGGACGCTCAAAAGGCATGGAACTCAGTGTCTTGGCCCTACATGTAAAAGGGTCCTACAGTTTAGAGACTTTGGACTAGACTTTAGGGCACTTATAATTTTAGGGGTATAAACCAGGGGTGCCCACTGTCCCCGCTTCTTTTTTATTTATTTTTTTTATTATTTTTATTAGAACTTTACAGGATACATACAATACAATCGTGTGACACAATATTAAGTATTCAGATTCATACAAATACCATGTTACAAAACTGTATACAGTCAGGTACAGTAATTGATCTGGCCTTAGCCTCATACATAGGTTGAAACATTATATAGCGTGAATTTCTATATATACATCCTATAATCTACATAGGTGTGCATCTTTGGTTTCGAATATGCTCTAATTCTCTCCTCTTCCCCAAAAACAGAGGACCTTCTGACACATTAAATTATTCAATTGACACAAAATATAGGGGGGCCCAACAATTTATAAAGAGATAGAAGTTTCCCTCAATAAGTACTTTGTCATTTGGTGGAAACTTTTGTACATTTTTTGCTTTATTGTTATAGGTAGGTGTTGAATAAAGTTCTCCCATGAGTCAAAGAAGCTCTCGACTCATCTCTTTCCAGCAAAGCTTCTGTCCATTCCATTTAAAAAAATTGTTTTCCTGGCTGCTGTACTTATAGCTAGAAACACTTTCTTGACTCCCTTTTCCACTCTTTGATTCTCTGGCAATATACCCAGTATTGCCCATTGGGTATTCAATGGTAAGTAATCAACCAAGTGGGTAATTGAGTAATTACAGATTGATAACTAAAAACATCTAAGTATCGGACAACCCCATAAACAATAAAAAAGATCGGCTTCTGGGAAGCCGCATCTAATACAATTGTGAGATTCTATCATCCCCAGTCTAAATCTTTTTAAGGGGGTCAAATATGTGTGATGAAAAATTTTCAAGAATAATTCAACATATGTACTTGCCGGTAACATCTTGTAAGATTGATTGAGCGATTGAAGTAGTTTTGCAGGACTCAAGTTAGAAAATATTTCAATCCTCCTACGCAGACCCACTGATGACCTCTCACAATCACGTATGTCCCTTATCGGGTTACAATGATAAGAGATAGCGTGTTTCTGTGGGGGTGGAAGTGACAACACTTTACCTAATTGATTTGACCAGTCATTTTGAGAAAAGTTATTCACTATTTCCAGGATATAGTGGGTGGCTTGTAGGTAGACTATGGAAAAGCTACTAAGGCAAATTTCTCTTTTGCTGCTGAAAAAGAGTAAGGACTTTTGGACGAAAGATCTAACAACTGTCCGATCTTATGTACCCCTCTAGTCTCCCAAATTTTGAAAGGATGCGATGTCGAGCCCGGAAGTAAACTGTGAATTGCGAGTAAACGGCAAATGTATGTTATAGTTAGAGTTAAGACCAAACTTGTGTCGAACCTTATGCCACACTTTTTTCGTTGTCCATAAAATTGGATTTTCTTTAATCTCTGGCTTAATTGCACTCTCTGAACTGTGAAGGAATGTGGGTAGCCCAAGACCCCCCCTCCCCACAAGAAATTGGATTCTAATGATGTGTTTGCGCAAACCTCTGAGAGAAACAGTCACAAATGTATTGAGATGTGCTGCGTATAAATAGTATCTATCATCTGGGAAATTAATGAGGCTTATTCTTGCCCTTTTACCTTTCCATATGAATTTTGTAAAGCGGAAATTTATTTGTCTCGTATCTTTAGGGGTGAGCAAAAGGGATAGTGCTTGTATGAGATACAGTAATTTAGGAAAGGTAACTAGTTTAATCAAGCTAGACCTTCCTGTAAAGGACAACCTCAGGTGTTCCCATCCCCTCAGCTCATCCTCTATATATCTGATTGCCCTACTCATATTTAGCTGATATAACTGTGAAGGTAGTTTTGGAAATTCTACTCCTAGATAAGTAAAATGGTGTTTAATCCATTGAATGGGCAACTCTCTACCCCAAGTAGGAACATGACACTGAAATCTCGCCATACAAGCGCAGCTTATCTAAAATTTGGAGTAAAGAATCTTTTGGGTTACTAATATATAATAGAAGATCGTCCGCAAATGCCATCATTTTAATTTCCTTTTTTCCAATATGTATCCCCGAAAATGCAGGCAAGGACTGTAATATTCGTAGTAAGGGTTCCAATGCAATATTGAAAAGTGGGGGGGTAAAATGAAGAGGAGGGGGGGGGGGGGGGGCAGGGGGCAACCCTGTCTCATGACCCTGTTCAAAAGGATGGTGTCACCCCGAAGTCCATAAACCAACAGGCGTCCCCACTGCTTTTTAATTTAGTTTTCGATCCAATGTTGAGAGTCATACAAACTTGGGAAATCTTAAAAGGGATCCGCATAGGGCAGAGGAAACTGAGAATATCTTATATATTGCCAATGATATTCTTCTATTTATCTCTAACCCAGAACACTCTTTGAGACAGCTAATGGACAAAACGAAAGAATTCGGAGCAGTCTCAGGTTAATTTTGATAAATTTATGGCAATATATCTAGACAAATAAAGAACCAAACCAGCCTAGGCACAAGACAAATCCCTATCAAAGGCAACACAATCTATTCCCTTCCTTAGTATTATTCTCCCCAGACAAGTACCGTACATTGTTTATATCACCTAAACAATCTCCCACGTAGAAACAGTAATCAAGGGTTGGTCCAAATTGCAACTCATGTACGGAGGACGTATCAGTCTACTTAAAATGGTCATATTCCCCAAAATCCTATACCCCTCACAAGCCCTCCGCTACTCCTTAGTCAATAAGACATCAAACACAAACACTTTATTTCAATCTTTCATTTGGGGAAGAAAATAATCAAGAATAAGTTTACGCAATCTGCAACAAGTACAAACACATGGAGGCCTGAACGTGCCTATCATGCAGACACACAGTTAAGCAGTACAAATGTGCCTCCTGAGGGATTGGCTGTCACAGACGGAAATTTATACAAATACAGGCGTTGACTAACAATTTATACCGGAGATAAATTTAATAACTTTATTACATCTCCGCGATGCCGAAATACCACATGTAACCGAGAATCCCCTGCGACATAAATTTAACCTGAATCCTTACTACTCTCTATACTTCCCTTTTTGGGGAATCCCAATTTTTAACACGGGGAGGCTGCTCAACTTTTTACAGTTTGGGCGATAAAAGGGGTCGCAGTGACTAAAGAAACCAGAAAACTCCTAACATTTGCCCAGGTGAGAGAAAAATAAAGGGCACTTAGTCACCACAACATGGCACCAGTACACAAGTCAGGCGATACGGATGCTCTGGAATGCAGATTGGAGCAATCCTCTTTTCTCAAACGCCCACACAGAAAGCTATCACAGGTCATCATAATGTGTTACACACACAACTGGATTATTTGAAAATCCGGAAAGATATCTCCAAATGGACCGAGTACCTACACAACCTAGAAATAGCGACCATTATGCGAGCACATAATGAAAACTCTCACTTTATTTCTGCAATGACACAGAGAAATATCCCAGATAGGTATAGCAAAGGATCATATATGTCCCAAATGTGGGATCTCCAGAGGCAGACCTAAACCACTAAATAATTATAAAGAAGGAACTAGCGCTGGACGAGCTGCAGAATGGTGGCAGGCTAGGGGTTTCTACTTCCCCTAAATACACAAGTTATTTGAAAAGAAATTTTCCTGACACCTTTCTGCGCCTAACCCAAGTCCCCCCTCCAGACGATGTTCCGAAACGAAAGATAAGGATTCCCTACTCCCTTACCCTAACCCCCGTCCCCTGCGGCCTAACCCTAAGTCCCCCCTCCCGCAACCTAACCTTAAGTCCCCGGAGAGGGTTACTCACCTCTCCGGTGGTCTGGTCTGGCCTGGCGCTGGTGACACTGTTTTCTGAAAATGAATGGGTGACTATGCGAATCATATACACACCCATTAATAACAAAAAAATTCTGCGGTGTTACACATTCGAAATAGGGAAAACCGAAAAGACACCTTTCGCCTGTTCCTATTTCCCAATGTGAAACATCGCAGCAGGGATTCACAACGTTCAACACCTATGTGAGCGGCAATTCCAAACCAGTTGATTGAAAAGCTATAAAATCTCCATTAATTTCTATTGTTTCTATATTTTCTTACCACCACATCTAAATTTCCACTTCCACCACTGATCTCAGGTATAATGATATGATTGTTGCAAAGGTGTACAGAATGGTGCGAATGTACAGTATTGTGTTCAGTGTCTTACTAAAGAGTCTCTTGGTGTGACTAAGTAGAAGTAAAACAACCATATAGCTCTTATTATTTTCAGTGGTGAATAAATGAAATCACTGAGTTGTTAGTGCCTTGTGCCATCACTGTTACAGTTCACTGTTATCTTAATACAAGGAGTGATAATGAATCAGATGGTGTATTTTTAGTTGTGACACTGTGAGGAATGCTTAGTTTTATTTTTTTTCCAGGAAATTAAACCCTGAAATCTATGAAAATGTAGTTCCTTTTATGGAAAACGCGCTGAACACCTCCTCACACTAATGATCAGAATAGAAATGAAATAAAACAATAAACAGTTATAAAATTCTAGACAACATTCTATGATAACCTCAGAATTTTGTGTTTCCATGGCAACTATGTATCCTAGGAAACCTGAAACTTTACCACATCAGCCATTACCTTCTTGTTAAGTGCTCAGGTAATGATAAAACCTGGAACAGGAAAAGGGGGACTGGTGAAAAAAAGTCATGAGAATGTGGAACTATCCAGTAAAACTATGACTTTCACACCAACATTGTGCTACCCTCTCTTACCAACCAAAAACGATTTCGTTAACTAGACAATGATATAATTATTAACATACACCAATGAAAAGTGAAATAACTGTGGAATAGAAAATTAAATTACACTCAAATTAGAAGGTATATATTATACACACACACACACTGGAGGTTGCTCAAATGAATTTATAATTTAATATAGAGCGGGAGCTTGCAAGGTATGGGAAGGTTACACCCCCGGGGGTGCGCTCTAAACTTAAAAATGCATAATATATGAACCAAAGTTGGGACTGTGACAGTATTATTTAGGACCAAACAGAGAAGCCTTGTAAGTGGCTGGTGGCTTATCATAGATTTGCAAATGTACGTAACAAATTCTCTGACTTTATTTTAAAGATAGAATGCCATGGTTTTTTTATGGTTAATTGC
>WWET01007793.1:8214-20585 GCA_011038615.1 Limnodynastes dumerilii | reverse complement strand
ATATATACACACATTAAAAAAATGATTAAACCAAAGCTAAGCAGACCTGAGGCCCAAGGGCCAGATTTACTAAGCTGCAAGTCTGGAAAAGTGGAGATGTTGCCTATATAAACCAATCAGATTCTAGATTTCATTTAAATATTACATACTATAAAATGTCAGCTAGAATCGGATTGGTTGATATGGCAACAGCTCCACTTTTCCAAACACGAAGCTTAGTAAATTTGGCTCCAAGAGTGCAGATGTTAGACGCTAGGAAGTACAGATGCTGCCTCCTAATACCTCCCCCTACAACCGGTCTTCAGTGTCGTGGGGTCTACCTCGGGTAATACCCCTTTATTTATGTTGCCCCATATAATGACATATGAGATAGTGTGAGATGAGCACTTCCAATAGTTTTAAGTGTTCTGTACCCCCTCTCTTCTCTGGTAGTTATTATCCCATGCTTTGGAGATAAATGATAATAATATGACTGCCGGGGGTACACTGGCATATTGTCCTATATGTGCCCTGTCTTGTAACTTATATAGAGGGCAGAACACAGAAAATAATCGAAATGTAATACTGACAGCGACCGCAAGGGGGCAGACAAAGCACAAGCGATGACAACAAAAAGTAACGGTCCTTCAGGAGGGGCACGGCTCAGGGTCCGTTAGATGCTTAAGAGAGTCGCCCAATCAGTGCGCGGGGCGGGGCTCTCCCGGGGATCAGGATGAGGGGCGGGGCTCTCCCGGGGACCGGGCTGTCTGGACATCGGCTCTCCGCTGTCTCATCCTCCGGAGCTCACAAGATGGCGGCCACGGGATTCCTGCTCCTCCTCCTGCAGGGTGAGTCACCGTCACCTCTGGCCGTGGGGTGTAAGGGGAAGAAGCTCCTAATGTTCCAGGGCGGGGGCTGTGTACAGGAAGGGAGCTGCTCCGAGTGGCTCCAGTGCAAACGTGCACTAATAGCCATGGATTGTATACAGGAGGGGGATATATTCATATTATACATCTTATACACTGTATACAGGAGGGGGATATATTCATATTATACACCATATATATTCATATACACTGTATACAGGATGGGGATATTATACTATATATAACCTTATATATTATACAGGAGGGAGAGGACATGTATATATTGTATACAGGAGGGAGAGGACATGTATATATTGTATACAGGAGGGAGAGGACATGTATATATTGTATACAGGAGGGAGAGGACATGTATATATTGTATACAGGAGGGAGAGGACATGTATATATTGTATACAGGAGGGAGAGGACATGTATATATTGTATACAGGAGGGAGAGGACATGTATATATTGTATACAGGAGGGAGAGGACATGTATATATTGTATACAGGAGGGAGAGGACATGTATATATTGTATACAGGAGGGAGAGGACATGTATATATTGTATACAGGAGGGAGAGGACATGTATATATTGTATACAGGAGGGAGAGGACATGTATATATTGTATACAGGAGGGAGAGGACATGTATATATTGTATACAGGAGGGAGAGGACATGTATATATTGTATACAGGAGGGAGAGGACATGTATATATTGTATACAGGAGGGAGAGGACATGTATATATTGTATACAGGAGGGAGAGGACATGTATATATTGTATACAGGAGGGAGAGGACATGTATATATTGTATACAGGAGGGAGAGGACATGTATATATTGTATACAGGAGGGAGAGGACATGTATATATTGTATACAGGAGGGAGAGGACATGTATATATTGTATACAGGAGGGAGAGGACATGTATATATTGTATACAGGAGGGAGAGGACATGTATATATTGTATACAGGAGGGAGAGGACATGTATATATTGTATACAGGAGGGAGAGGACATGTATATATTGTATACAGGAGGGAGAGGACATGTATATATTGTATACAGGAGGGAGAGGACATGTATATATTGTATACAGGAGGGAGAGGACATGTATATATTGTATACAGGAGGGAGAGGACATGTATATATTGTATACAGGAGGGAGAGGACATGTATATATTGTATACAGGAGGGAGAGGACATGTATATATTGTATACAGGAGGGAGAGGACATGTATATATTGTATACAGGAGGGAGAGGACATGTATATATTGTATACAGGAGGGAGAGGACATGTATATATTGTATACAGGAGGGAGAGGACATGTATATATTGTATACAGGAGGGAGAGGACATGTATATATTGTATACAGGAGGGAGAGGACATGTATATATTGTATACAGGAGGGAGAGGACATGTATATATTGTATACAGGAGGGAGAGGACATGTATATATTGTATACAGGAGGGAGAGGACATGTATATATTGTATACAGGAGGGAGAGGACATGTATATATTGTATACAGGAGGGAGAGGACATGTATATATTGTATACAGGAGGGAGAGGACATGTATATATTGTATACAGGAGGGAGAGGACATGTATATATTGTATACAGGAGGGAGAGGACATGTATATATTGTATACAGGAGGGAGAGGACATGTATATATTGTATACAGGAGGGAGAGGACATGTATATATTGTATACAGGAGGGAGAGGACATGTATATATTGTATACAGGAGGGAGAGGACATGTATATATTGTATACAGGAGGGAGAGGACATGTATATATTGTATACAGGAGGGAGAGGACATGTATATATTGTATACAGGAGGGAGAGGACATGTATATATTGTATACAGGAGGGAGAGGACATGTATATATTGTATACAGGAGGGAGAGGACATGTATATATTGTATACAGGAGGGAGAGGACATGTATATATTGTATACAGGAGGGAGAGGACATGTATATATTGTATACAGGAGGGAGAGGACATGTATATATTGTATACAGGAGGGAGAGGACATGTATATATTGTATACAGGAGGGAGAGGACATGTATATATTGTATACAGGAGGGAGAGGACATGTATATATTGTATACAGGAGGGAGAGGACATGTATATATTGTATACAGGAGGGAGAGGACATGTATATATTGTATACAGGAGGGAGAGGACATGTATATATTGTATACAGGAGGGAGAGGACATGTATATATTGTATACAGGAGGGAGAGGACATGTATATATTGTATACAGGAGGGAGAGGACATGTATATATTGTATACAGGAGGGAGAGGACATGTATATATTGTATACAGGAGGGAGAGGACATGTATATATTGTATACAGGAGGGAGAGGACATGTATATATTGTATACAGGAGGGAGAGGACATGTATATATTGTATACAGGAGGGAGAGGACATGTATATATTGTATACAGGAGGGAGAGGACATGTATATATTGTATACAGGAGGGAGAGGACATGTATATATTGTATACAGGAGGGAGAGGACATGTATATATTGTATACAGGAGGGAGAGGACATGTATATATTGTATACAGGAGGGAGAGGACATGTATATATTGTATACAGGAGGGAGAGGACATGTATATATTGTATACAGGAGGGAGAGGACATGTATATATTGTATACAGGAGGGAGAGGACATGTATATATTGTATACAGGAGGGAGAGGACATGTATATATTGTATACAGGAGGGAGAGGACATGTATATATTGTATACAGGAGGGAGAGGACATGTATATATTGTATACAGGAGGGAGAGGACATGTATATATTGTATACAGGAGGGAGAGGACATGTATATATTGTATACAGGAGGGAGAGGACATGTATATATTGTATACAGGAGGGAGAGGACATGTATATATTGTATACAGGAGGGAGAGGACATGTATATATTGTATACAGGAGGGAGAGGACATGTATATATTGTATACAGGAGGGAGAGGACATGTATATATTGTATACAGGAGGGAGAGGACATGTATATATTGTATACAGGAGGGAGAGGACATGTATATATTGTATACAGGAGGGAGAGGACATGTATATATTGTATACAGGAGGGAGAGGACATGTATATATTGTATACAGGAGGGAGAGGACATGTATATATTGTATACAGGAGGGAGAGGACATGTATATATTGTATACAGGAGGGAGAGGACATGTATATATTGTATACAGGAGGGAGAGGACATGTATATATTGTATACAGGAGGGAGAGGACATGTATATATTGTATACAGGAGGGAGAGGACATGTATATATTGTATACAGGAGGGAGAGGACATGTATATATTGTATACAGGAGGGAGAGGACATGTATATATTGTATACAGGAGGGAGAGGACATGTATATATTGTATACAGGAGGGAGAGGACATGTATATATTGTATACAGGAGGGAGAGGACATGTATATATTGTATACAGGAGGGAGAGGACATGTATATATTGTATACAGGAGGGAGAGGACATGTATATATTGTATACAGGAGGGAGAGGACATGTATATATTGTATACAGGAGGGAGAGGACATGTATATATTGTATACAGGAGGGAGAGGACATGTATATATTGTATACAGGAGGGAGAGGACATGTATATATTGTATACAGGAGGGAGAGGACATGTATATATTGTATACAGGAGGGAGAGGACATGTATATATTGTATACAGGAGGGAGAGGACATGTATATATTGTATACAGGAGGGTGATGATGTAATTGTATAGAGTGGGGGTATACAGTAAAGCTACACATATAGAGATAGATAGATAGATAGAGATATATATATATATATATATGTATATGTAGAGAGAGAGAGAGAGAGATATTAGCAGGGCCTGGTGTCTGTGTGTAATGTAATGGTGTGATGGCAATCCCTGTGTAAACATCCCCCCACATGCTCTATCCATCTCCTGCCTGTTGCACAATGGAAGGACAGCTGTTGCTTGCAGGATACCGGTTACACAAAGCATTCACATCCCATTGTTTCTGCACTCGCTGATAAGAGCTGATGTGCTCTGTGCTTGGCTCTCTCTCCATATCATGGCTGTATCACCAGGAACACAGCTCAGAAAGATCTCTGCTGGAGGGAGGAGGGGCAGGTTAGGTAATGGTGGACAGGTTGCACATATCATAGGGGTGTAATAAGCTGCTGTCTGCCCGGAGCGGAGGCACATTGTAAAGCGCTTACATTTAGCGTTGTTTCAGGATGAATTCCAAGTAATGTAACAGGCTTTGTGATGTTCTTTACCATAGATCAGGCAGATGGTAAATGGAAGTGTAACCATTGCTGGCTGCTATTTGCAGTATGCTTAGATCAGGTCATTACACAGTCTATGTCTGTAAGAAGTGATTATTCTATACCGGAGGAGGATTCAGTTAGTTGGAGAGACACGCAGCTCACTACATTACATGGGAATGAACGATAATCAGGGTGAATGAGAATACATACACAAAGGGGTAAAAATACAACTCAAAATTGTTTTTAAATTGGATCAATGGGAAAAAAAAATAAAATCATCCCCCATCAGTGCTGTGATTTACCAACAATGCAACACGTCCTATTGTGCTGACCCTCGTCCCTCCAGAGACCACACGCAGGCTTGTGTAACATTGCTCCCATACTCCTATACAGTCCATTGTTTGACTGTCTTACACTGTGCTATTAGTGTCTCGCCCTCCCCTGCACGTTCACTGAGATAATCTGGTACCCAGCCACCATGACAATCATCTTGCCTTCTTTATAGGTCTCACACCTTTCTCCTGACCCGGGCCCTCTGCTCTTCTTGTAGTGGCCCCTCCACACAGCCATCTCTACTCCCTGGACTTTCAGACTTCATAATCTTCCTAACATGGGGTTGGATCCAGACTTAGTTAAGTGCTTGAAATTAATTACTCCTGGGCTAAACCATGTTGATGTCAGGGGGAGGCAAGGTAATTGTATTCTTTGCATGCAGGGATATATCTTTGAATTGCTTACTGCACACAGATACTGACCAGCTTTACTATCACACTGTTATTTAGACTTGGGATAGGAAACATCGCCTCTCAACACTAATACTGTTTGCAACAGATGACATATGACTTCCCTGCAATCACCATGGTTTAGCCCAGGAGTAACTAATTTCAAGCACTTACTTAAGTCTGGATCCAGCCCATAGTTTATTGTCCATCACCATATATTTAAGTTACACCAAACAGCTGAGTGCCTTTTCCTCACACCTGTTGTGTGCTCCGTCTCCCTTCCCCCTCCTCTCCTGCCTTTTCCTCATTGCTGCGTACTTCATACACATTTGCTGTATTTCTCACCTGCATGCAGGACAAATAATGGCTGATCTTTGCTTATTGCTCTCGTATTGAACAGTTTTTATTTTATTTACTCTAATTTAGAGTTGATCTACAGAAAGTCACCTCTTGCGCATATTAAATCTTCTTCCCCTGTAGTTGTACTTCTTTTTGTCTCTCCCAACTCTATATCATCCTGTGGGCCAGATTCAAATAATACGCACTGCAATAGACGGGGAAAAATTAGCGCTGTGCATTTTCCCGTTTATTACGGTAGCTGATTTTTATGCGAACCTCTATGATGCGCGCATAAAAATATTTGCCAAAAATACTCGGCATTAGCTTTGCATTAGTTATTCGCAGTACGAAGCTTACTGAATCTTGGCCCTTTGTGATTACTTTCTCCATGAATGATAAGTAAACTATTAAATTTGGGCGCCAATGCAAAAAATCAGGTGTTTCCGATCCATAGTGTTCACCTGAATGTCTGTTTATGCTGGTGATCTAGACTTTTTCATTTAAGGAACTAGTAATGTTATGTCAAGTAGATTGCTTACAGCCAGATACATAATGTGAGTTACTGTGCCTCCCCCTCCATAAATCTACAGGAGAGCTCCTGCGCACAGGTTTGGAGACATTGCAGATGCTAATAACAATATACTGTCCACCTTACACACTGCATGAGCTCAGGGAGGGGGACATAATAAATTACAGTAAAATATACATCCTTTCCTGCACTAGACAACCATTACACGATCCTTCCTCCTGCTCCGGAGGTGCCTCACAGTAATGTCATCAATTTCTCATAATTCTAAAAATAAGAGGGGCACTGCCATCCTGAACACTGACCCCTGGCATTCAGACAACTGGGGGAGGGGCACTGCCATCCTGAACACTGACCCCTGGCACTCACACAACTGGGGGAGGGGCACTGCCATCTTGAACACTGACCACTGGCACTCACACAACTGGGGGAGGGGCACTGCCATCCTGAACACTGACCACTGGCACTCAGACAACTGGGGGAGGGGCACTGCCACCCTGAGCACTGGCACTCAGACAACTGGGGGAGGGGCACTGCCATCCTGAACACTGACCACTGGCACTCAGACAACTGGGGGAAACACGCTGAATCGGCAGGAAAAGCTTGTCTTATAGTTTAGGTCTCTTCATTCGGGTGCAGGTCGCCGCTGTGAACGGCCCTTTCTCTCCCAGCTAGTTCCAAACTGGCTGGGAATTCAATTGATTTTGCCTCAGAGGCAAAGCATTCGGTCCCTGGACCATCGAAGACTGAGCTCCGGCTAAGTGTAGATTTTACCCCAACCCTTTCGCTAACCCTCAGCCTAGCCTTAAGACTTTACTTCCTGCAGCCTAACCCTAAGACTCCCCTCCCTGCAGCCTAACCCTAAGACTCCCCTCCCTGCAGCCTAACCCTAAAACACCCCTCCCTGCAGCCTGACCCTAAGACTTCCCTCCCCGCAGCCTGACCCTAAGACTCCCCTCCTTGCAGCCTAACCTTAAGACTTCCCTCCCCGCAGCCTAACCTAAAGACTTTCTTCCCCGCAGCCTGACCATAAGACTCCATTTCAATTACCTTTCCCCAGAGCCTTACCCTAAAAGTTCCCAGAGAGTTTTACACTTGCGAAAAACGAATGGGGAAGAATGCCGATCGACATACCCATTATTACAAAATAAAACCGGAAAAATAGAGACAGTTGAAAATCAGTTTTCGGCCGTCTCTACTTCTAAATGACAGCATTCACGGCGGCGATGCCCTCCGCTTCATTCCTTTGCTTCTAGTGGATTTAGCCTTTTACAGTGACAAAAGAACAGGAGCCACAATAACAGCTTAATAAAGGGGTGATCTATGTCACAATGTGAACCTTTTTCCTTTATTTTGCATGCAGGGAAACTGCTTTTCATTTTCAGCTTCAGTCTAGGACCTGATCCTGGCCTCCTGGTGATTACTGCGCACACAGAGGTCTGGCGGTCCCTGTCACCCCCCTCTCTCTCATGCCAAGTTTAAGTGACTTACGGTGCCATGCGATCCATATGACCACTGATCCACATGGAACCACTAAAACCCATCCCCTACTGTAGCATTTAGATGCTCCTCCTGCCCACCTTACGCAGTTTAGGTGGGTGGAGGGGGCTCACCTCCCTATCGGAGATCCGTTGCAGAACATATCAGGCGCACGGAGTTGAGGATCCGGGCTCTAGAGTGAAACCCCCTCCCTTTTCTTTCTCCTGTTTCTGGGCTCACCCCCTGTATGCTGTCCGGCATTTCAGCCACTGCCACGCTCCATGGGTAATAAAGATAAGAGTGGTGCGTTATACAGCCTGGGTACCTGTTGTGTGTAATGCCCATGTATGGAGTGGGTTAGAATACAAGTTTGCATTATGCTGGGCAGCAGTGCCAGGAATGTGCTGGCAGCGTTAGAAGCCCGCGTTACACCATGGCAAATAAACAAAGCCTGCGCTTCTTCTCCTGCCCACAAATATTGTCCTGTATAATTGTCTGAGTATCTGCTGTGTCCCTGGCAGAGAGGATGTTGTGATAATGAATCCCACAGGGTGAATAGTGTGACCGGCGGAGGAAGGGGACTGGAAAAAGACAATGGCGGCGGGTTAACCCCTGAAATGCTGGAACGCGACTGGAAGACTGCCAGCTGAACAGGAAGCCGACTGCTGGGGATGATATGTTTCCTGTTTATATATATATGGAGTGACAGACAACCCCAATGCATAACGCTCCTCTCACCCTCCAGTCCCTCTGTACTCACCACATGGGGCCGCAGTGACAGTCCTGGCCTCAGTATAAAGGGCGTCTGTACAATGCACACAGTGACAGTGAGGGACAGGTGACGTTCTTGTGCACAGTTGGCACACACCTGTCGCTTTGGTGAGAGTCAGTTGTCACAGTCACGCCAGCTGTACTTTGTCTCGGGTTGGGGATCAGACACTTGTCGGCGTGTCCCGGGAGCAGGGGGGACGCAGCAGCTGAATTCGATACGGCGGTGGCCCTGTGCTGGAATTCACGACAGGCCTATGGGACTGTGCTGTGTGATGTTATCACAAAAGGTTACTTGTGTATCTGGCTAAATATACAGGATTAGTGGTCCGCTAGACCAGGAAATATATCTGACTGGCGTTGTATTGTATGTATTCGTGGAGCATATAAAATATATGTAATCCAGGCTGCATTGCCACCCATGGTGTGACGTGTCCAGTCTTTGGACACCGTACAGTATATATAGAATAAGGGGGATGTAGAATACTTATTGCATTGCAGCGTTCCATGTATACAGATCCCGTTAGAAATAGGCAGATCGTGACTTTGCATGGACCATGTTATGTGTTTGCACATGTTATGCATGGATCCAGTCAGACCTATATATAGAAGTCTCCTATCAGTCCTGTATTCTGCGCAGATAGGAGCTCATCTGTCCCAAGGGACACGGGATGATAATCGTACAGTAGTGGCGTTCCAAAGCCCTCCCGTGCCATCCACCGCACCTGGGCGTCCACATGTGGACACCTAAGGTAGGGTTCTCCATGCAATAGGCCCATATGTGCACCTCCCCCGCACGTACAGAATTCCGTATATCAATTTGGCGCGTTAGCCTCAGACACGGGATTGAAGCGCAGTTCTGGATCCGGCCCGTAATGTATAGAGGTGATTATTATAATTGGTGTCGGGGAACCCTTTTAGTGTGGGGGGGGGAATAATTCACTATCCCGGGTTCATAGCCTCTCCCCCTCCATGTAGCTGCTCTGTGACATGGTGTCAGCGGTATAGTAGGAATACAGCTTGTGGCCTGGGAATTGGAAGGGATTACAGGCTTGTCAGATCCTGTTTGATTACAGTTTGAGTCTTTCCAGAGAGACAGAGTCTTCCTGTTAGACGCATGTTATAAAGAGAGATGCTCTGAGCTCACACTCCACACACAGCAGCCGCTCTCCCTCCCATCATAAACCCCATAAACATCAGCATCCGTCACACACCTTGTAGCCCACAACCATTATGCACAGACCCAAACGTCTGGTGCGCGCTGACTCTGGAGGCCAAGCCTTGGCACTGACAGGGTAGTGGATACATATAGCAGCCTCCTAGCAGAGTTCATTAAGCTGGCCATAAACAGGGTTGATCACCGATCTCAGCAGGCGGTG
The DNA here is from genome assembly GCA_011038615.1 of Limnodynastes dumerilii. Classification (NCBI taxonomy): domain Eukaryota; kingdom Metazoa; phylum Chordata; class Amphibia; order Anura; family Limnodynastidae; genus Limnodynastes; species Limnodynastes dumerilii. The sequence goes on along the minus strand of WWET01007793.1, from coordinate 10,223 downwards.
GCGCTATAAACAGCAAGATTTCCCATTCTCGCCACCATACACCTGTATCCTGCACACTGACCACAGTGATTATCTGCCTGACTGAATAATTGCTCTAGTGTATAGCCAACCTTAGAGGCTAATACAGTAGAGCAACTAAATGTGTATCTTGGAGCAGAGAAGGGACAGGGGGGATATAAGAGCAGCTTTTACATATATCAAGGGCTTTAACCAGGTACAGGAGGGGCATTTATAACAGGGAGAGGTGTATTAGAGCACAAGGACATGTGTATACACTGGAGAATATTAGGTTTAGAGGAAAAGTGCAGAAAAATGACGTCACTGAAAGGGTGGTTGATAAGTGGAATAGCCTCCCATCTGAGGGGGTAGAGGTAACAGAAGAACAATGTAAACATGCCTGGGATATATATAAGGATTTTCTAACTCTTACACCACATTGAAGGTCAAATATAGTCTAGGGTCATTATAGTGTCAGATGGACCTTGTGGCTCTTTCACTTTCTATGTTTCTATGTAATGGAATCATCCTTGGGATAAACAGAAGGATTTCTTATATTGATAATACAGGGCTGTATTCACACCTAAGATGCTCCGGCTTCTTAGGTGCGTAGATTTAATAAATGACCTACTACGCATGGTACGTAGATTACCTCTGTGTGGTCTTTAAAGACCACACGGAGTAAATGCCTCTTCGGGGGGTGTTTAGGTAGAAGTGAGAGGGGAGGGATTTAGATTTGCCGGGGAGGTTGGGGAGAGGCAATGTAAGATAAGGTAGCCCTATAGTACTCGGAAGTGCCATAAAGGTACCTAAAAACGGGGCAGGACGGGCGGATCTGTGAATACAGCCCATAGAGTCTTACTGAGTGACTTCCTATGCGTCTATGTATGTTTCTGTGGGGAATGGTAAATCACACTCTTTACTTGTTTCCTTTCCTATACATTAAACTACACAACTTCAGGTGTAGCAAAACTACAAATCCCAGCACGCTTTGCTAGGTATCTGCAATGCCTATGCTGTTGGAGCATGCTGGGCCTTGTGGTTCATGCTCACATGTTGACTTAGATATCTGTGTTTCATTGTGTTGGTAAATGCTGTGCTGGGAAATGTAATAGACTGTGTCTGTTTCCACTTATAAAGAGGATAAAGATCACCCCCTCCCCTCCCCCGGCTCTCCCTCTTCCTATTGTGCCGGATAAGGATTAATGGGCAGATCCAGGCCCAGTGAAAAGGCCGCACGCCTGACTGATCCCCATAAAGCCCCGACCAGACATTGCCCTGACAGTATGAATGAAGAGAAAGAGGCCAGCAGGTGTCTGCCGAGCTGTGCGTCTCCTGTGCCCACCGCCTAATCAGACCGGTATCCGGGCGCCCGGAGTATGACCTCATTCCACAAGGCAGACCAATCACAGCGCTCCGTTCCCCAAATAGCAGCCATTCATCTTCCCATAATGATCCTGTCCTGTGGCATGTGAGTACACATGATTGGCTGCAGGGGGTGGACAGTAATGGCAGGGGGTAAGGAGTGTGAGGAAGGGGCAAGATGGGGAACATGGATACAGGTGATCCTGAGGTGCAAGTGTAGACCTGAGCAATGTGAGGGGTGCAAATGATTAAAACAAATAAAAATGACATGTAGAAAACACCTTGCTTATTACACATACTGCATGGATTCATCTCTAAACCAGAGTGCTGCCTGGAATCGTCACCTCTCCTCTCTAATGCTCTTTCCACAGTTTAATGTCACCTTCCTTCGCAGTAGTTTGTGAGATCTACACGAGTCCCTCTTTTGTCCTTACCGTCACAACCTGAATCAGCCCTGTTGTGTTTATGTCCGGGACACAAGTGGTGGTCAGCCATATTGTTGTAGTGCAGAGCTCTAGCAGTAGCTCCTATGTGACTGAGAGGATTATCAGCCCCCAGTGTCTGGGATTCCTGCCCCTCCGGCTGTATGATGTGCTGTCAGTCTAGGAATTCCTCCTTGTGTGTCAGACAGCTGCAGGAAAGACAGG
>WWET01007792.1:21283-41284 GCA_011038615.1 Limnodynastes dumerilii | reverse complement strand
ACGCTGCGCTGTGCTTTAGTAAGCACAGCGCATCGGCGTAGCTTTGGATCAGGCCCAATGTCACTTATTACTATGAGGATCAGGCATTACTTATTACACCCGCACAGGGGGAGTGCCAGGGTAAGTGAACGCCGATACGCTGTGCTTTAGTAAGCACAGCGCATCGGCGTAGCTTTGGATCAGGCCCAATGTCACTTATTACTATGAGGATCAGGCACTATGTTACTTATTACTCCGTGCACTCTCACCGACACTCCACCTGTACGAGTGTATTTTCCCTCGCTTACGCCGGCTGAAGGCTACCCTAACTTCAGCCGGCCTAAGCAAGGGAAAATACGCTCGCACAGGAGCGTTTGACCACCAACCCCTCCCTCCCTCATTAAACTATCTCCCCCCGCCTACCTACGCTAACCTGAACGTAGTAACGCTGGGGGACGCCCCCTCCAGCGTTACTACGGCACTGCAACGGATGCCCGATCCATGATCGGGCATTGCCGTAGCTACGCTGGGCAACATCTGCCTGGCGCATATGCAGATCGGCTTTTAAGCCAATCTTACACTGCTGGCCAGCATAGTAACACCGGCCAGTGTAGGCCTTGATCAGGCCCATAGCGCCTGATCCTCATAGTAATAAGTAACATAGTACCCGATCCTCATAGTAATAAGTAACATAGTGCCCGATTCTCATAGTAAAAAGTAACATAGTGTCTGATCCTCATAGTAATAAGTAACAGTGTCCCATCCTCATAGTAATAATTAACATAGTGCCCAATCCTCATAGTAATAAGTAACATAGTGCCCAATCCTCAAGTAACATAGTGTCCGATCCTCATAGTAATAAGTAACATAGTGCCCAACCCTCATAGCAATAAGTAACATAGTGCCCGATCCTCATAGTAATAAGTAACATAGTACCCAATCCTCAAGTAACATTGGGGTAGATCCAGAACTACGTTTGCCATATGTTTATTCTCGTAGCGTATTTTCCTGTTCATACATTCTATACACTCCCCTAGGCACACCACTTGAACGTACGTATTTTGTCAATATACGCTTTCCAAACCCTACCTTAACTTTTGCCAACGTAACCGCAGTGATCCACACACGTACTTATGGGCAACACGTATTTACGCAGCTAAACACGCCCATACTGTATACTTTAAATACAAACCCCCGCCTACTTAACGTATTTTCGACGTATTTTGGACTCACGTAAAATTGGCACGCCCACACGTAAGTATTTACGTGACACATACGTGAATGGCTCATACGTTCACAATTACGCTATGTTACTGAGCGTATTTTCTATGGTGCGCATGCGCAGTACTTACCAAAAGGCGATTTTACACCTCCGCCACGGGTAAATTCGCTCACAAGCATTGTTCTGGATCTGGGCCATTGTGCCTAAATCCTCATAGTAATAAGTAACATAGGGCCTGATCCAGACCTACGATGTAGCGTTGAGCGTACTAATGCTCAGCTTTACATCATGGGACTCCCCCTGACACTCCCCCTGCCCTATCGTATTTACACTCCCTTACAACGGCTGAAGGCTAACCTAACTTCAGCCAGCGTAAGGGAGTGTAAATACAATAGTGCCGCCCTCCCAGCCTCATTACCCTCCCCCGCCTCCATTCACTAACCTCAGCGTAGTAACGCTGGGGGACGCCCTCTCCATCATTACTACGCTGGTGCTACGGTGCTATGTAGCTGGTACTACAGACGCCTGATCCCCTCCGTTACTACACAGTTAGTGCAGGTTGGCGGGGGGAGGGTAATGAGGCTAGGAGGGCGGCATTAGCGTAGTAACACTCGCAGCGTATTAACACTGCGAGTGTTGCTGGGAGGGTAATGAGGCTGGGAGGGCAGCGTTAGCATAGCAATTCTCCCAGCGTATTAACACTCGCTTACACCGGCTGAAGTTAAGGTAGCATGCTGGGGCAAGGGGGAGTGTCGGGGGAGTGCTAACCCTTTTTAACCATTTCTAGTGTTGACCTTTTTTTTTTTTTTTTTAACTACAGCAATTTAAATCGCCCCTTAGTAAATCTGGCCATGAGAGTTATTCATTGTGATAGTGGATACTGTTATTACTTTGCTGTTTATTAAGTAGTGAGCTACATTAGTGGCTACATACTTTCCTATAACTGTAGATTTCCATAATATTTACACAGCTTGTCTGATCAACAGCTGTTAGTAGGATTTAGTATATTAACTCAGCATCACATTGTTTAAGCTATATTATACATGTATGTTTTGGTTTTATTGAGTATTTAATAAATTTACTTTGAATATATTTCAAGCACTTTTTTCTATTTCAATAGGATAACAGGCTCGCTTTATTTCCAGGTTAGTTGCTTGACAACCAAACACCACTTCTGTTACCTGGTATGGACCAATACATATTGCTACAACCATCTCACACCATTTGCAAGGAATCTTATAACATTACCTTCAAAACTGAACTTGTCCACAAAAACAAATATTAAACCACTCAGAACACAAACTTGTCCATTCAACTGCCTGAGATACTCAAATCTCAAAAATTAAAGGGAACAAGGGTGGTTTTGGAGGGTGACACAAATATTTTTATGTCAATGCCATGACTCATAGTGGAAGTCCCTGCTTTGAGCTTTTTCTTGTATACCTCCCTTCACTTAAGAACCTCCTCAACATTGACCTGTTCAAATCTGATTGGCTGATGTAATTTCCCAACAGTAACTAGAGTTTCCCCAACCTTGGGGTTAACTTACCTAACTCTTGGTTATTCTAGCACAGACTTTAATGTTAAAAAATAAATGAATGCTTGATGATAAAATGATCTCTTTATCAAAGAATTAAAAATAGATAAACAGTGCTGACATATGCGGTTACAGAAGCAAATAAATGTCTTCAATTAAGTGTTACGAGATTTTTATATTAATAGACTATATTAGTCAAAGTTCCAACACAGGGACAGGCAAATTATAAAGAAACATTTTAGTAAATATCCTAAATACATAAAGTCAAACAAATAGGGAAATAGAAACTGAGACGTAAGGGTATGGAAACATTTAAGTAGTGTTATGGAAATTTTAAAGTGAATGGAAGTGAATGATGAAGTAATGAAGCATGCCACTGTATATTACCCATTTTTACCACTGTTTTAAGCATGATCATTTATCATGAAAAAAAGGGGGACTAGAAGGTGCTCCTCTAAATTAAGGGGGATAAAGCAGCCGAAACACACAGGGGTACCACTATACACCCTAAAGCAGTCAAGTAAAATAGAAATTGGTGTAGGGCACTTATGGAACAGAACAAAGAAAAGGGATAAAGCCAGACAAAGGTATAAATAATAAGAGAAATCAATGTTTGAAAATAAAACAATAAATAATAATAAATCAAAATATCTTAATTCCTAAAGAACCATAGAGGAGGGGTAACCAAACGAGGGATGTAAATTAAAAATTAATAAATAATCTAAAACAATAAATACCTAAAATATAGCTAATAATAGGTAATAGGCAATAAATCAATACAACTAGATAATCAGAAATGATAAATACACTAAATGAAGTATCAATGAGTAGCGTGGTAGATCTACAAGTATATTAAAAACTTAAACAGTTTCTTTCTCAGTTCAATAAATATATATAAAAGTTCACTTGAGGTCCAACATTCACTTCTATGATATAAGTTACAATTGAATGTAATAACAATTTCTCAAAGAATGAAAAATTACAATTTTTATTTTCACACTGCTTGACTTCAATATAACAATTATATTTTCAGGCATTCAATATAAGCTGTGTTATATAACAATCCGGAACAACATACACAGTCTCAGAATAGGAATGCCAAAAATATACAAAAGCAAATCTAACAGTTACTGTATTGTACATTAAACTTTTATCCAACTTGCAGTCTGTATAGCTGCATCTACTCAACAAACCGATCGAAATTTTAGGATTTCTTTAGCAGTACTGTTTAAAATAACTTGTATCCGGTCAAACAGACGGGTAAGCTTTATTTATTCAATATTCTGACGTAAATAATACCATTTCTTTACCAATACTGTATAATATAACTTGTATCCGGTCAAACAGATGATAAAGCTGTACTTATTCAATATTCTGAGGTAAATTATACGATTTCTTTTAACAGTACTGTATAATATAACTTGTATCCGGTCAAACAGATGATAAAGCTGTACTTATTCAATATTCTGAGGTAAATTATACGATTTCTTTTAACAGTACTGTATAATATAACTTGTATCCGGTCAAACAGATGATAAAGCTGTACTTATTCAATATTCTGAGGTAAATTATACGATTTCTTTTAACAGTACTGTATAATATAACTTGTATCCGGTCAAGCAGACGGTAAAACTGTATACATTCAATATTCTGTGGTAAATTGTACAATTTCCTTCAACAATACTGTATATTGTAATTTGTATCCAATCTGTCAGATTATAAAGCTGTTGTATCAATATCCTGAGGCAAAATAAACAACTTCTTTGACAGCATTATGCTACTATCTGGCAATAAATGTATAAACATATGTTGCACTATTCTTCCTTGATAGAGTTCAATTAACTCAGAACACTTTTCAACACTTAATTTGACTCCCCTATCTCCACTTTGTAGCCACTTCTCTGTGAATAATGTGGATTTATACTTATACAGAAGGAATCCCGAAATCTGTTCCTCAATTTCTCCCTCAGATCCTATCGCAATCTCCTGCTGTGCTCACCCAGACCGTCCTTCGATGCTCTCCCCCAACTGCTCTCTCTCCAACAGCTCTGCTCTTTACCAGCCCAAACCGGACAGTGATCACAATAACATGTCAATCACACACAGGCCATGCCCCCGTCAACTGCTGATTGCTCCCGTGCCCTGCACTCAGCCACAACATGTCCCAGGTGAAGCCCCAGGGACACCATAGTAAAATAGAAGTTCTGATGGGGAACATTTGGCGTGTGCATGTGCAGACATTTACATTGTGGAAGTCAGGTAACTTTAGTAACTGAGGATCAGACCCATGGACCTCTATAATGAAACTTATCAGTAGCACTTCACACAATTGCTTGCAGGGGTTTGCTGTTCTTGGGAGGAGTAGAAAGAAAGAAAGAGCAAGAAACAAATATAAAGACAACAGGGTAGATCCAGAACAATGAGTGAATGAGTACATGAGTGAATTTACACTAGCCGCTAGCGTAAAAGCGCCTATTAGTACTTACTGCGCATGCAGAGCTTGGACGGGACGGACTGGAGCTTATTTGTCCCGTTTTCTGGCTCCAAAATGAGCAATTTCCAATAACTGTAATACATGTGGGTATATATATATTCCACCAACTAACTGAAGTCTTGAACATTGGACTTTATCCAGACCCACTACAGTAGGGAGGGGTAGGTGATTTTCCAATGTCTAGGTTTAGACAATGTTCCCTTTTAGTGCATCTGAGCACTGAATAGCCAGGATGGATCTAGATCCAGAATTTTGTCAGGAAGTGTATACACTTCTGTTATGTAGGAGGGGGAAGGTCTTTAAAGAGTACAAGAAGGGTTCATTTTCAATGAGAAAGAAAGACATTCTACCCACCCCATTCTGTTCGCCACACACACGATTGGCTGAATGCAGAACTACGTACGACAGGGGACTTTCACAAGTTATATGCGCAAGTCCCCGTCTCGGAACATCTGCACATGCACACGCCAGATATTCCGATAGCATACCTACTGTCATACGTAACTAAGTTACGTACGTCAGTAAGTACACTGAATGGGCTGACCCTTCATATACGATGGCCGAATAGCTATTTAAATGAAGGGTTGAGGGCGGGGAAGTCCCGCTACGACTAGGTCTACATCCATATTGATGCAGACCTAGTCAGAAAAGTTAAGGTAGCTATCTGGACGCGTAAGTATCCAGATTTACTACCGACATCAGGAAGTACAAGGGGCGTGCACTCCCCGCTACAGTTGAGTAACTATGGAGCCCCGCACGCACGTAAAGCAAGCAGGGGTCTGGATCTGGCCCCATGTGAGTAATCTATAAGATGACCCTACACAATGACACTTTTCTGGCAGATTTAAAGCATCTTTATGTCCCATCCAGGAGGCGGTGTGAACCACTCTGCCTTGAATGACTGCTGATTTTATAGCTGTGCAAAGAGCAGTAGCCAGGGTGTTTATCACATTGTTTATTTATTTCTTTTTCTGCTTAGTGGCGGTTTCTGTATGTAACAGTACAGCAGATACTAGAGCAGAAGTGGAGGAAAGAAGTGATATACGCCAGGAACAGAGGAGAATAATGGACCAGTACTGGACTAGACAGCAGAAGGAGTAGACACAGAAAAGATAGGTAGCAGAGGTAGTACCAATACAGGACTAGAGTGCAAACAGAGATTATACTGATAGCAGATTGGTACAGATGGTATAACACAAATAATAACCAGTACAGGACTGGAGTGTAAACAAAGACTACTCAAAGAACAGAGAGGTGCAGATGGTATAGCACAGGTAATAGCCAGTACAGGACTGGAGTGCAAACAGAGTAACCCAGTAACTGAGTAGTACATATGGAGTGGTATAGGAATAACCAGTCCAGGACTGGAGTGCAGATGGAGTAGCACAATAAACAGACCAGTGCAGATGGTAAAGCACAGGTCTGCTGAACACACAAGACAGTAATCCACAACAGAGAATAATGACAGAATGGGGCAATCACACTGAATACAGCAAATCTCACTCACTCCCATGGAGAAACATGGGGAAGGGCAGACTGACAAGAACACAGGTGGGAATGCAGGGACCAGGGCACTCAAAATCGCAGGAGAAATAAAGAGCATGTAGCAGGCTGAATGGAATGCTGGATCAGAATGCGCACAGGCAGGAACACTAGAGAACTAGAAACTGTGACCAGCAATGAGGTTAACAGCTGACAGCTATTTAAGGGGAAAGACAAATCCCCATTGGCTGCTTAATGCACACAGCCAAATCCTCAGCTGAGGCATCCCAGCTGCAAGGTAATCAGCTTGGATTCATAGCAAAAAGAACAAAATAGTGAGAAAAAGAACCTGCGTGAGGGGTGGTAACCTATAGCAACCACAAATACTTTGTGCACAACCTAAGCCTTTCAAAATAGGGATTGCCAGTCCTATGCACATATACAAAACCAAAAAGAAATATTTGAAGGCAAGGAAAAAGGTAAAAAATAACAAAAATAAAAAATTATAAAAAGTGCACTTTTTTATAATTTTTTATTTTTGTTTTTTTACCTTTTTCACCTTTTGGTATAACTAAGAATTCCTAAATCATTATATCCCATGCAGGGTATACCTTTAGACTGAATAGGTACATTACAGCATACATATGTTTACTTGTTTTGCATTTTTACGATTTTAATATTATTGTCATTGTTTTTGTATATTTAAATACATTTGGTTTAATATATACATTTTGGTGTTTGGCTTTTTGCCTTCCTTGCCTTCAAATATTTCTTTTTGGTTTCATAGCAAAAAGGAATGCTGCAAGAAAATCATGACCCGGAGTACCCTGCAACAGTACAATGATAACATTACATGTTGCTGCCATATTGCAGTGTGTAACAGAATTCGACATTGCAACAAAGTGTGCTTAGGAGTATCCTGTCAGTCACTGACATCCAATCACAAGCACTGCAGCAGGAGGCCTGGAGTTTTACAGCCTTTTTTTTTCATTACCAGTAATAAAAGTATCATTTATTTATTTATTAACAGGATTTTATATAGCGCCATCAGATTACATAGCACTTTCAATTTAACAATCATTATAAGAAGACTGTGTGGTAACAGCCAGACCAGGTGGGTAAGAGGGCCCTGGGACAAGCTTACACTCTATAGGATATTAGGGATTGATACATAAGGGCAAAAGCTATAAAACACACAATGGACATGTCAGCTTGCATGGTAAAAGTGCTCAGTGCTAGATTTTTTTTTAATCCCGAATTTACTAAGGGGTGAGTTTCCCCTGTCAATTTTGAAACTACAGTGTTGTTTGGTGATTTTTTAAGGGTTTCCTCACCATGATTAAGCTTGTAATAGAGGCAAATGAACCCTTTAAAAATCGCCAAACATCTACAAAGATTTTTTTTTCAATGGTTGCCACGGCAACCAATTAACCCGTAGCATGCTGCACCATCTAGTACTAAAAGGCACAGCATGCCCTTGTATTGTTGGGCATGCTGTGCCTTAGAGTACCATAAGTGGCAACATACACAGGGTTAATGGCATGCTGCCGCAACGCTACTGTCCTCCTTTCCTATTATTAAACAAAATATGGCTCCTCTGAACATAGCAACAAACTATGTGACCATACCATTACTAATATTAATCTATATGGCCCCTCCAAATTGATTATTACTGAATATGTTCCCTCCCTAACTCCTATTAATTAATATGTCCTTTCTGTAATTTTTACTTCTTAATATGGCCCCTCTATAGGGATTAAATATTAATATGGCCCCTCTGTAATTAGTAATTATTAATGTCACCTCTGTAATGTGTATATATTAATATGGCCCCTCCGTGACACATATTAATTAATATTGCCTCACTGTAAGTAATATTAATTAATATGGCCCCTCAGTAAATAAAATTAAAGAATATGTGCCCTATTTTTTCTTACAGCAACAAACTATGTTCTGTAAAAGTTCCATGTTAAAAATAAGGGTTTGTAAAAATAAGGGTCATCAGTAATACATGTCAATTCTAAAAGTCAGGAATAACTTTACATTTATGGTAAAAATCCTACTTACTGTTCTGCAGTCTTCTATCTTGACAGGCGACAATCAAAACTCCGGCTCCTCCTCTTTTTCTACTGGCAGGTGCTCACGACAATGTCCATCTTCTGCTGGGTCTCTCCGGCGACTGACTTATGTCATTAGTGGAGCATATTTATACCCTTTGGCGCGAGATCCTTGGAGTCCCGATATTGCCTGTCTGGCCGGAGAGCTGAGATGGTGTAAGTGTAAGTCTGTTGAGCAGCCACTGGACAGCCCTGTACAGAATATTTACATGACAAAAACGCCCTTTTTCTCATTTAAATATCATGGAACTCCCAGTTCCACAGTTGCAGGGCAGTCGGATGCGGACACAGATGGATGGGCACACTTGCACCCATCTTTCTGTGCCTGCTCCTGATCATTTTTGCAGTGCTTCCGTCAAAAAAATAGACAGAAGCGCTGCTCTTGATCAGCCCCTATATTTTAAAGTTTAAGAAGTCATAAAAAAATTGGGGGGTGTCTGTGTCAATTTATTTTTGTAAGGTTTGGTTTAAAAGAGTGACAAAGAAGACAAGACACCAACCGCTAGAGAATTTATAACAGTGCTGTTTTAATTGAATCTGATTTTTAGGTTCTTTTTCTTGCTGTTTGCTATTTATGCCCATAGATGTTTAGTTTTCTGATGATCTCTTACTATCAAGAAATATCTTATGCACAATGGGGTAGATCCAAAAGTATGTATGCGAGCAATTTTACGCTAGCCGCTGAAGTAAAATCGTCCATTAGTATTTAATGCGCATGTGCACGTCAGATGTTACACCATGTAACACTGAACGTATTTACCAGTCTACTATCAGCAGCGTAACTATGAACAAAGGGGCATGCCAGACATACGATACCCATAATTCCACCCCAAATATGACTTATTACTAATGAACTACCACCACCAAGACTATTCACAGGAGGTCTTATGTTCTTATTTACACAAATGTATCACAATTATACTTTATCAGAATTATCATCAACTCAGAATGATCTCTTCTGTAACCATTAAGTAGAGTTTAATAACTAAGCTGGTCTGACACGTGAATCCGTAAGAACACAGAGACATAAACTTTTTAAGTGATATTTAATATGATAAGATCAAAATGCTTATATACAAAAGAATAACAAAATGGACATACAACATGCAAAACAGTTTCTAATAAAATAAAAAGGGGAAAACACAGAAAGACTTATGCAAAATCTTCCCCGCCCGGGACTAGCAGAATACTTATAAGGAACACTTCCTTCAAAGATCCCATGAAGTGAACAACATTATGTATCCTCTCCAAACAGCCCATACCTTCTTCAGAGATCTGGATTTTATGACCCCCCCCCAATATCTTGATACATTTACGACAGGGCCATAATCTGACAGGAGCCATAACTTATTCTTCTCCACTACATTCAAGTTAATGTCATAAAACAAAATCAGACCTGAGCCAAATGATGGTTACTCTATATCCTAATATTAATTTATACACCTGATATTTGATTATATCCCGACACACAGGTACATGATGAAAAAAACATTCTATACCTCTAACATGTTCTCAACTTTACATAGAGCAACAACCATGGACTTATTGGCAAAATGAATTTGGGGCCACCCAACAGCCCCTCAAGATTGTTGATGGTACTGCATGATGATAGATAAGATGCTGTTTGTTAGGTGATGATCATTAGAGTGCTACCTGCATAGTCACAATACATTTATTTATTGTATTTTAAAATAATAGTTGATTTTATAATTCATTGTTTCTCGTTAACATACCATTTTTGGTTGTATTTAAATAACCCTACCCACATTATATATTTGCACTGCTCTTAGGTGCTAATCTTACTAACTTTTTTTTAGAACCAAGTCTGCCCTCTAATCCTGTATATATGTTAACATTCTGTTACAAAATCAATGAAAAATTGATGCTATTGTCATATGAGAGTTAATGTCTCATGAAGTTTAAACTTGAGTAAAAACTGTAAACACACTGAAATTAAAACTTGTGTATCAGTAAAAATTCTTTGTGGTTTGGGATGCACTCATAGCAAACTTTTTCCTTACTTGTTGGAATATTTTTAAATGAATGTGGTTGTTTTCCTTTGAATCAAATTAAAGAAGACTTGAGGCTCATTTCACTGGAAACAAGGGAATTAAAAAGTAAACTTTTGTACATTTCACATGATCTGATAAAAGCAATTTAAATGGTGATGGGTTAAATGACTGTCTTTATTTAGTTCATTCTTTTTTTTTAACTTAGGAAATATTGTAAATATGACTTATATTGATAGTCAACAACACATGTATGGAAAGGAAAAAAAAGAATGAAAATGGGCTTGCATTACAATTTAGAAAACGTTTTTAAATGTCTGTATATACTGTATAATTTTCTGAAGAATAAGTTAAGAACCAAATACAGTGAAACGTTCATTTAAAACATATTTCAACCTAGGTATCTTAACATTTTATTCTACAATTTAAAAATTGCTGCCGAAAGAGTAAAAGCGGTATAGGACCAATTACAAATTTAGAATTTACGAGCCACAACAGTGCTCTCCTTATATAGCCCTTTATTTTATGGGGTTTTGCTCATCCTCTACTTTACTGTTTAAAGTCTTTCCTTATTTTTATTTATTGTATGATCCATATATTTTCTGTTATAAACTTGTTTCTGTTAAATATAACAACAGAAACCTAATTTTTATTTTTTAATTGTAATCCAGAATGTATTATATGATACATTTGTATTTTTAGTTCAGGCCTAAGCTGCATTGATAGGGCTATCTGCAGCAAAATAATTCACTATGTATGTACCAAGATTGACCAACAGATGTCACTATCTCAGTAAAGAGAATCAAAAGGAAACATATGCAATGCATAAACTCCAAACGGCCTAGTGCCCCACTAACGCACCTTGCAGCCAGACATACCTTAATGAAATGAAAACACGGACACCAATAGCTGGGTTTAAAAGGGAACATTAAATTTATTAATAATGCATCAGATGGAATTATAATTTGAAGAACTAGTGATGACCATAAATAACCGGTCATCTTCATGAAGTAGGTGGCCCAATAGCAAATGGGGTGGGTACAGCCTAACACTTTAAGCCTTGAGGTCTTCCACCTGACCTCGGCACCCCCATGGTCCAATCCTCCAACATGACACTCGACCCTTATGACAAAATCAACGCCAGCACCTGGAAGGTGGCAACCTCCAGGACCTGACCGCTAGGTTGTAGTACCCTCGCAACATGGGTTCCCCTTCCTCCATATGTTAGCACACCACTGGGTATCACTTCCTTCCTGGAACCAGACAGGAAATAAAGAAGACACTGCCTACAAAAGGCTACTTCCTCCGTTACTCAGTGTCTTCTTTATTTCCTGTGGAGCCAGAGAGGAGTGTGTAGAGAGAGTAGGGAATCTTTTTACCTGGGTCCCCGACGTTTGGAAGCTCCCTGCCGCCTGCTTTGCAGCTCAGGCAGGGAGTAGAGGTACTGGCCGGCCTCCCCTCGCGTCTAGAAGGCACGCACCTCCTAGTGCCCGCCCCTATATACCGAGGGCGGGCAGGAGTGAGTCTGGCCAATGCAGAAAATGTCTCCATCCATGGAGGCGGCCATTTTCCCGGAGCCCCGCTATGCTAGAGGCCCGGAAGTGACTCCAGCGGCGCGCCACATTTAAAAAGGCGCTTCTTCAGCTACAATTGTCCAGCAAGTGCATTCTGACAGTGCAAAGCGTGCAGGATAACAGGACTAAAGACAAGACACCATTGTTGTTGCAGGTACTGAAAGCTTAAAGCACTTATCAGTGTATATGTGCTGGTGTATTTATGCCTATGGACTTATGGCAATATTACTCTTTGCAGTGTACAAAATCCATTTTGTCTCTGCAGCCCATATACTATTCTATGTTACTGTGTATTTATATAAGCCAGTTAGTTAGTTAGTTTATTTGTTTCAGGTCAGAAACCAGCAAAGAAAGGGCTGAATTGTAATCAAAATACAAGAAAAAGCACCTTTTAAGTGTTCATTATGCGATAAAAATTTATCTGAAACTGACAAAGGGACAACATGCTCTGAATGTTTAAAATCACAAGTGCAACAGCCCACGCCACAGATGGTAGAGCTGGTTAATTATATGAAGACTGCATTAGCAGATACTTTTATGACCAAAAAAGACATGGAAAAAAGTTCTAAAAAGAGGCCTAGAAGAGTTCTAAGTGATGCTTCTGATGTCTCAGACCTAGAGCAAGGAGCGACAATGTCGGATGTATCAGTAGCATCTGAGGAGGTCTCTGTAAAATCCCTGAAGGATGACAGCTTTAAAACGGAGATTGTGGATGATCTCCTAAAGCTGATTTACAAATCTCTTAATATTGAGGAGAAAAAAGAAGAAGAAAAGCTTCAAGAGCTTTTATTTAAAGAAAATAAAAGTGTACAGCGAACATTCCCACTATCACAATTCCTGAAGGATTTGATTCTTGACAAGTGGAAACATCCTGATAAGAGACTATCAGCTACAACTAGGATGTATAAAATGTATCCTTTTCCGCAGGAAGAAGTTAAGAAGTGGGATGAAGCTCCTAAGGTAGATCCAGCTATAGCAAGAATATCTAAAAAGACTACCTTGCCACTAGATGACATCTCTGTATTAAAAGACGTGATGGATAAAAAAATGGACATTGGTCTAAAAAAGCAGCACTCGGTAGCTGGAGCAGCTCTCAAGCCGGCCGCAGCATCAGCAGTAACAGCTAGAGTGTTGAGAAGTTGGTGTAACTCCCTAGAAAATGATGTGTTGGAAGGAGTAAAACGGGACGATCTGCTGAAACAGATACAGAACATACAACTAGGTATAGAATATTTGTGTGAAGCCTCGTTGGACTCAGAAAAATTAGCGGCAGGGCTGGTGCAGCAGCAACAGTAATTAAGAGAGCCTTGTGACTTAAACCGTGACAAGCCGACAACCATTCTAAAAATAAACTCCTTACTCTGCCTTTTCAAGGAGAATCCTTATTTGGGAAAAATTTAGATGAAATTATTTCCAAGGTGACGGGTGGTAAATCTTCGTGGTTGCCACAAGAAAGGAATAAAAGATCGTTCCAGTATAGACAACAGAGGAACCCTGTACCTGATTATAAAGAGGCAAGGCTTTACAAACCAGGCAGAGGATATAGGAGAGGACAGCAGTCTACAAGTAGAGCTAATTTTCGTGGCCAAAGGTCACGGGATATCGGATCCACATTTAAACAAATGGCACAATGAAGGCGAACAGGTCAGTCCGGAGGAACTAGTGGGGTCCAGACTTTTACAATTTCAAGATGTATGGTTGTCAAAAATTTCAGACAAGTGGGTAAAAGAAGCCGTATCTACAGTCTACAAGATAGAATTTGTAGTTTACCCTCAGCCATATTTCCTGGAATTGGCATTACCAATTCAAACACAAGAAAAGGTAGCATTAAAGCAAAGTCTGCTCACCATGTTAAAACAACAGGTGGTGAAGGAGGTAGGGGAAGAAGAAAAATTCAAAGGTTTTAACTCCCGATTCTTTATAGTCAGCAAGGCAACAGGAGGATACAGAACCATCCTGGACTTAAGAAACCTGAACAATTATATAAAGATACAGACATTCAAAATGGAGTCATTAAAATCAATTCTTCCCTACCTGCGTCAGGATACGTATTTAACGACCATCGATTTAAAAGATGCATACCTATATGTGCCGATTTTTCTAGGACACCAAAAATATCTGAGGTTCATGATATTCGGAACCCACTATCAGTTTACATCTCTCCCTTTCGGACTGGCCACGTCTTCCAGGACATTTTCAAAAATTCTTATTCCCATAATAGAGCTTCTAAGATTAGAAAAAATTGCAATCTGGCCGTACCTGGACGATATGTTAATAGCAGCAGAATCAAGGGAAACTTCTGTAAAACATACACAAAGAGTCATGTTTGTGTTAAGAAGTTTCGGGTGGATCATCAATACGGCCAAAAGTCAGCTATCACCCAGCAGACAGATAAAATACTTAGGAGTCACACTGAATACCAGTTTGATGACAGTATCTCTGACGGCAGACAGAGTGAAGAAACTTTGTCTACAAGTGCAAGAACTACAAACAAAAAGAATTATAACTGCAAACGAATGCCTAAAATGCCTAGGGCTGATGTCAGCGGCAATTCAGGCGCTTCCATGGGCAGAGGCTCACATGCGCCCTCTTCAAAGAAATTTCTTGGCTCAGTGGGACAGAGACCCAAGAAACAAATGGCAAAAAATAACTATCTCCAAAGAAGTCAAAAGATCCCTCAATTGGTGGTCAAAGACAACAAGGCTAGAAAAAGGCAAGTCTTGTCGTCTGTTACAGTACACCATCATTACTACAGACGCAAGTGCTACAGGTTGGGGAGCCACATGCGGACATCGGTCATACCAGGGCAAATGGAGCAAAAAAGACTGAAAGTTACACTCCAATATGAAGGAGTTAAAGGCAGTGTACTTGGCATTAAAATGAATGGTAAAGTTAATACAAGGGAAAGCCGTGTCAGTGCAGTCAGACAACAAGGCCGTGGTTGCACACCTCAATCGACAGGGAGGAACAAAAAGTGTAAGTCTGTTTCTGCAAACAAAAAGAATTATGGCATGGGCAGAGAAACATCTGTTAGATCTAAAAGCAGTATTCATTGCCGGTACAGAGAATATACAAGCGGACTTTCTCAGCAGGCACACCATCCTACCAGGCGAATGGCAGTTAACCGATTCGACTTTTGAGCAAATCGTAGACATATGGGGTCGCCCTCAGATAGACCTCATGGCCTCAAAAGAAAGTGGAAACATACTTCTCAAGGTACAGAGACGCACAAGCACTGGCAGTAGACGCTCTAATGGCTCCTTGGGACTTCGACAGAGCTTATATTTTCCCTCCAACATCAATGATTCCGAGGGTACTAAGGAAGATAGAAATGGAGAAAACTACTGTGATAACAATCCTTCCATTTTGGCCGAGGAGACCTTGGTTTGCCAAGGTATTACAGATGGCCATAGATGCTCCATGGACACTTCCAGTGTTTCCCAAGCTGTTAACTCAAGGTCAGGTGTTCCATCAGAACCCAGGCACCTTAAGACTGACAGCATGGCTGCTGAGAGGGAGAAATTGAAAGATGAAGAATTCTCTGATAAAGTGGTGGAGACTCTGCTAAAGGCAAGGAAAAACACCACCTGTAATACATATTATAGAGTATTGAAAATTTTCACATCATGGTGTGGAATTAATAAACTAAATCCAAGAGATGTACCGGCGATTCTAGACTTTCTGCAATCAGGTCTGGAGAAAGGTCTTGCCCTCAGTTCTTTGAAGGTACAGTTATCCGCTCTTAGTGCAGTCATGGATACTGATCTAGCGGCCGATAGATATATAGCTAGGTTTCTCCAAGCTACAAAAAGGATCAGACCACAGATTAAAAGACCCATTGCCACCTGGGATCTTAATCTGGTATTAGAGGCCTTGACTGAAAAACCATTTGAACCCTTGGAAGAAGTTAGCCTCAAAATACTAACATGGAAAGTACTACTTCTTGTAGCCTTGACATCAGCAAGGAGGGTATCTGAGCTTCAGGCGTTGTGGGTGGAACCACCATATATAAAGATTTATTCAGACAAAGTGGTTATATGAACTAACCCAGAGTTTCTACCAAAGGTGATTTCCAGGTTCCACATAAATCAGGATATTTGTCTGCCATCCTTTTACCCAAATCCGGAATCACCGGAACAAGTGAGATTACATAATCTAGACTTGGTAAAAGCCCTTTCTATTTATATTGACAGAACTGCTAGTCTTAGGAAAACAAAACAACTATTTGTTTTAACGGAAGGCTGCAGGAAAGGGAATTCAGCATCCAAACCTACTATATCAAGGTGGATAACATCATGCATCGCAGAAGCTTATAAAGCAAAAGGACAGATACCACCACTTGACGTTAAAGCGCACTCGACAAGAGCAATAGCGTCCTCATGGGCAGAAAGGAAAGAAGCTTCTGTGACTGATATATGCAAGGCAGCTACTTGGGCTTCAATGCATACATTTACAAAACACTATAGAATGGACATTATATCTGCCCAAAAATTTTAATTTGGCACCAAAGTTTTAGATGCGGTGTCTAAAATTATTTGATTTATATATTATGGTCGGCTCACCCAGTGCGGTCTAACTGCTTGGGTACGACCCAGTGGTGTGCTGACATATGGAGGAAGGGGAAACTATAGATTATACCTGGTAATATGGTTTCCTCTACTTCTATATGTCAGCACACTGCGTTCTTACCCAATGTTATTATGTTATATTATGCTATTATGTTCTTTGGATGTCTTAATCAGATTTTATTTAAGGCTTTTGAAGTTGGAAGACACTAAGTAACGGAGGAAGGAGCCTTTTGTAGGCGGTGTCTTCTTTATTTCCTGTCTGGTTCCAGGAACTTTATTTCCTGTCTGGTTCCAGGAAGGAAGTGATACCCAGTGGTGTGCTGACATATAGGAGTATAGGAAACCATATTACCAGGTATAATCTATAGTTTCTTGCATATTTATGAGGATCTATCATACGGTTTAGCCTTCACCTCCAAATTCAGAGGAAGATCAATAGAATATCTAGATCTACTCATACAAGCTCCCGCAGTAGGGGATGGGGTTTATTACTACTTCCACTTATGTTAAATAAGTAGATGCCAATAGTTTTTTAAACTATCATAGTTGTCATTTCAATAAGTGGAAACAAAATGTAGCATTTTCCCAATATACAAGGCTTCGCCGCAATTGTTCACAAATAGAGGTTTTTGACAAACAGGCATGCAATTTGGCGTCTAAGTTCCTTGAACGCAACTACCCTGTTGAATTAGTTGAAGATAGCATTCAAAAAGCAAGACAACTAGATAGATCAAATTTATTACAGTATAAACAGAAGCCCAGTGATTTTGAAGAAAACACTATTGGTCCTTTTGTTACAAAATACTCCAAAGACGGAGGGAAGATTAGGCAAATTCTTGATACACATTAGCCTGTACTGAAACTTGATCCTCTATTGGGTATGATTCTTCCACCAAAACCTCCTGTAATGTTTAAAAGGGCTAAAAATCTTAAATCTTACTAACCTATTAAATTCATTGAATACTAAAAAACAGTTTGTCAAATCTTGTGGATATTACCCTTGCGGGAATTGTAAAATTTGTAAATTTGCTCATCCTGAAAGGAAAACATTCACTGATTCATCAAACAGCAAAGGTTTCAACATAAAGAATTTCTTGAGCTGTAGCTCCACTTATGTTGTGTATATGTTGGAATGTGGCTGTGGTTATAAATATATCGGAAAGACCAAACATCCATTTAAAATTAGAGTGCTGGAACACCAACGCAACATCCTTAACGGCATCACAAACCACAGCGTACCCCGCCACTTCCAAAAAGTACATCAATCTAAGGTCGACACATTAAAGATTAAACCTATCGAATGGGTAGAAAATGACAAAAGAGGAGGAGACAGATTTAAAAAACTGTCACGGAGAGAGTCATACTGGATATTGCCTTTTAACACTATCACCAGTAGGACTCAATGAGGGTTTCGATCAGACCCCTTTCTTAGAAGCTCTGGCTTTAAGTAAAAAAAATCATCATTATAGTCATGAAGTACGGTCCTCTCTCTCTTTTTGCCATTTTTATTTGGTAAGTTATTCCAACTCACATACCATGTCACTATGTCAGGAAGGATTTCCTTTGAAATTTGTTAAGCAAAGAATTGATCTTTCTCTGTGAAAAATCTTTCTGTGTTCTTATTTTTATTGGGGTTGGGGTTGGCACTAATAGTGCAAACCTGTGTATGGTGCCTACCCAATTTTTTTATAAAATTGGTAATATTGAGGGCATTTACCTTTCAATAGCTGCAACATTCTGTAATAGTCTGTAATAATATTATACAGTAAAAAATACACATTTTTGGTTAATATGCCTTTGGTCAGTAACCTTGCTATAAATTTAACAATTATTATTCTTCCACTAAATTTAAATTGTTTGTAGGTCAACTTAATTATATGGAAATATACTAATTATATGGAAAATAGAATTGAAAACTCTGTCTAGTAGTTCTAATTATAAATATACGGTTCGGTTATGGACAGGTTAAATCACGTGTATTAGGTTTAAAATTGATCGTTTTGATCACTGATCTCTTGTCGTTTCTGAAAAATAAATGTTTGTAACAATTCCTAACAGTTTTTATAATGTTGTAACATTCTTTCTAAAAAATGCAACAGTTTTTTGCATAAAAAATTGTAACAGTTTTGCACTAAAAATTGTAACAGTTTTGCACTATTTAACCCTCTGAACAGTAGCTATTAAATCTGTTATAGTTATAGAGGAAAACTATTATTATGAGTATTAATTATCATCCATCTATTATGTATGTAACAAAAAATGTTTTTTGTAAAAATATTGTCTATATCGAATAGCCAGTTTATATGCTTGATGTATGTTAAAATTGCACTTGCCCCTGGTGAGACATGAAACTAACTGTCTATATGAAGTTTAAAAATATGTCATTCAGTTAGATGACTGTTTGCTTAGTTAAATGTTGTTACATTTGCAATTGGATGTTGTGATATTATTTGTTCAGACAATTCTTGCCTGCTAATATTTTGATGTTCCTTTAAAATGGAAGCCCATACCTCTGTCATAGACTAGTATCGTTAACAAGTTTCTATAGTAGTTTTTTTGAAGAGAGTATAAAATCTTTTGTTTAATTTTCAAATGGTAGGCAGATTACCCCGTTTCCCTTTTTTATAAAAAAAAATGTTTTATGTTTTATTGGTCTAAAAATGATCTTTTAACAAATTAGCGCTTCCACACCTGTTGATTAAATTAATCTGTGAAAGCCATATAAGTATCACTCGTGGGTCAGTTTAAACTTCCCTCCTGACGAAGTCCCACCTGGGATGAAACGCAGTCTATCAGCACCCGTCACATGCACCTCTAAAGATCCGGTTTGAGACTGCTTATCTAGAGCCTGATGTTCGGTACACCCGTATGAGAACTACCGCTGTGCTTTTAAATATATGTTATTATTCTTACTCTCAGACAGGAGACCCTTTTGGTATGCCTAATGATTGGGGACATGTTGTGTGTTTTCTAATATAAAAGATATCTTTTAATGCACTATGGAGCTCACCTTTTGTTT
>WWET01007791.1:17401-34627 GCA_011038615.1 Limnodynastes dumerilii | reverse complement strand
GCCGTCCTAGCGACGGCGGGCGTAGGTCTGGATCAGGCCCATAGGGTGAAACGGGGCTGCATAGGCATTCAGTCCAAGAACTGGTTTAAAGTTCGTAGGTCTAGCTACATGTGGAACCGTAACTAAGTGGTGGCTTTCTGGCATATTGGCTTGAAACTGGGCATTTGCATAGCCTGTTGTGGTGTTGGGCCCTGGTGCACAGAGTTGTGTAAAAACGGGTCAGGAAGATAAAGTGGTTGTGCATTGTACTGACCTTGGATGTGGTTTGCTGCATAGGGATTTGAGTCCTTTTGTTTCAGAAGGATATCCACACTCGGGAATGTTTGCAGCAATTGGAGGTTCACTGTTTTGACAAGGGTCCTCTGCATCCACTTCACTTAAACTGATGCTGTCTCTTTCACTTCTACTGGCAACTTGTTCCAAAACCTTCAACCGTGCCATTGCTGTAGCATGCTCACGCTGTTTCTCTAGAGATTCCTTTTCTGTCTTCTTCCTGGCTGCCT
This sequence comes from Limnodynastes dumerilii, assembly GCA_011038615.1. Taxonomy (NCBI): domain Eukaryota; kingdom Metazoa; phylum Chordata; class Amphibia; order Anura; family Limnodynastidae; genus Limnodynastes; species Limnodynastes dumerilii. Next base: position 34,124 of record WWET01007791.1, on the reverse strand, counting down.
CAGCTTCCATTTCTGCCTTCTTCCTGGCTGCTTTAGCTTAAATATTTGCCTTCTCACTGGCTGCACTCGCTTCCATCTCTGCCTTCTTTTGTGCAAAGGCGGCTTGAATTTTGGTAGCCTCTGTTCGGTGCGTGCCTTTATAAGCTGCTCACTGAGCATGGAATATTTTGAACATCGTGACTTAGATGAACGTTTTGAATGCTTGGTGGACGCAGAAATGTGTGATGATGTTTCCAATAGTTGTGCGATTCTTGCCGCTGTCTTAGACTTAACTTCATGTATTAAACTGTCTCTATCCAAATTAAGATGATTAAAGCTTTGTAATTCTTCTAACGAACCCTGACTATTAAGTTTCTTCAAAATGCTTACATATTCCTGACTTTTTACTGTATAACGTTCATATACTGTGCAAAGCTGTTCTAGGGCTCCCTCTAGTGGTGACACATCACAAAGTAGCCTGAGATATGGTGGACATATGACTCAGCAATTTTTGCCATAAGTTTAAGACATTGGAAGAAAGTTCATGCTTCCTAACTTCAAGGTTCTCTTTAATCTTCCATGTAGAGCATTTATACTGCAGGTTGAGATCCATATCTTCTCCTTGCTTTGGTTGTAGATATTGTTCGTCTTGAACAGGCTGTGCAGTGTTCCCTTCAGCTATGATAGCACACAGGTAGAAAGGGTCTGAATGATACTGAAGTGAGGTTGTATCTTGCTAGAAGAATCTATGCAGTAGTGGTCTGTGCTGCAGCTAATAATGATTTCTTGTGACACAGTATACAAGCTTGCTAGAGCATGGTTGCCGACTTTTTGCAGCTTCTCTCCGGGAGATTCCGGAGAGAAGCTTGCGCCGCATGCGGGGGCGGGGCTTAATGACGCGATTTATGCAAATCGCGTCGTTAGGCTCCGCCCCCTGGCTCATACGGCCCCGTTTTTACTTAAATTAGGGGTCGGGACGGGGCTTGATGCCGCAAATTGCGTCATCAAGTCCCTTCCTGTGCCTAGCAACACTAGTATACTAGTGTTGCTAGGCAGGGGGGCAGGACTTGAGGTCGTGGTTTCACCTGTGCCTAGCAACACTAGTATACTATACTTCAGTGAAGCCACGGGCCTCAAGTCACTTGCGGGAGATTTGCTGGCTCTCCCGGGATACCGGGAGTACTGCCCGAATTTCGGGAGTCTCCTGGACATTCCGGGAGAGTCGGCAACCCTGTGCTAGAGCCTTTGTTTGTATCTACAGAAGCTGTAAACTCCTTCTAGTGTTTCTTGCAGTTTTTATCAGCCATCTTTTCACTATTCTGACTTAATAACCAGGCTGTAAGTGTGAGGCTCCGGAGACAATCCCTCTGAGTATGTCTGTTTTGAACCAGTACTCACACCAAGAAACTTTGTCAGACAGTGTCATCTCAACTGAAGAGGAATGTGTGAAGAATACAGATGAGGTTTATTTCAAGCAGATATTCTTGTAATTATGCACAAAACAGTAGGTGAAAAGATGATACTTTGCCAGAGCTCAACAGAAGCCAACACAAGGCTAAAATGGCAGACACACAATGAACTAGAGACAGGAAGAAGAGAGAAGTTATTACCTCAGAGCCTAGCTACAGGAAATCAGGAGGGACAAATATAACCAAATGCAAAGCTTTGCAATAGTAGCAAGACAGTAACCTGACAGCATATGAAACACATATCTCGTGGGACATGACATCTGTATTTATTAGGGCTGTCCATATTACATAAATCTGTATTGTTATGATTAATTATAGGAGTGTCTGCTCATGAATTATACACACACACATAAGCATTCCCCTGTAATAAGTCTGCTTATGATCCTGGCTGTGGAAAAGCAGAAGAAGGTCTCTGGTCTCTGCAGGTCACATGACACACTGTGAGAGAAACTCTCTCTCACTGTGTGAATGAGTCATCGCTAGAGCTGGAGACTTCTGTTTCTCTCTCTGTCTGTTTGCAGCACTGACTCATAGGTTTCATTGACAGCCTGCCACTAGTGTCTGAGCCATGGATCCCGGAAGAAAAAAAAAACACAAACTGCAGAAAGTCCCATGCGGTATCCATACGCATGGTACAAATAGTAAAGTTTTAACGCGATCACTGAGGATGATGTCAATCACTGAAATCCATCCTCTTTCACTGCACTTTGTGGAGGCCCTGGGACGACCACCCTGATCGCCCTGTGGTTAATCCGGCCCTGGTACTAATATTCGTACATATAAGGTTATAAAATGAGACAGCAGTCCCACTGTAGTGAAACAAATCACAGCTACACTTCTAGTTATATGAACCATTGTAGTTTCCCCATTGCTTTTTCATTGATCTATTGTAGTGCTAGAACATCACATGGCAGACCAGCTGAAAAGGAGGCGGTACATAGTTCCACTAAGTAACTTCACAAAATCACTGTGTTAACCAATAAATAAGCTTACATATTATGTAAAAAACTGTTTGAAATAAGTGTTATTCTGGAAGCTTTCATAGAAAATACAGAAAAATATCCTGGCTGTACCTACAAAAAGAGGAAACTTCTAATGTCCATTACACACTGTCAATTAATCGTATAGAAATACCTGACGCAACCATTGGACAGTGTATATGCAAACAATATTGCATTTTACCGGTATACAGCATCAGACAGACTGCCCGTCAAATGCTATATAGTGGAACAATCTTCCCATAACCTTATTCTTATTCCTGTCCTCACACTAAACTGGAGCAAGCCTTGATAAGGCTAACCGACATACACACGTAAGTCAGCTGTATGTTCATACATTGCATGTAAGTTGGCTGTATGTTCGTACATTGCATGTACAGAACTGGGACTCCTGCATCATAACGCAACTGTCCGATGCTTCATTCCAAAGTCACTCTCTGATAGCAAGGAGGGCCCATTTACCAAGAGTTATGGATACATGAGAATGCAAATCATACAGTAAGGACTTTCCAAAGTCCTTACATATGATCCTGCTATTCATACATGGGCCTTCCGCATGTGGACACTTAAGGTAAGGTTTTGTATGGGGATATGCAATCGCCTCGCATGTATGGAATATAGGATCCATTGTAGAGGCTAACATACAGACTCTATGCTTATCTCTTGACCTGGTCCTATGACTTCAACCAAATATTTCATGTGTATGCTTCATACGAAGGGTACTTCATCATCATCATCCTCATCATCATCGTGTTATTATTATTGTATATTTATAAAGCACCGCAAGGTGTCCACAGCACCGTATTAAATATAAAAAAATACAGTACAGATATACAGGGTATATCAATAGGGAGGTCAGACAGCAGTGGTTAGCAGAACGGAGAGGGCAGGAAGAGGTGTGCATGTTAATGAGGGAAGAGAGGTAGGTGGATGAGGAGATGGCTTTAAAGGTGACAATATCATATCTTCTCTCATACAATGCAGCACACGACAAACCATGTATATGCAGCATTACGTCTTGTTTTGTATAAGGATGACTGTCTGGCACAAGTTTTATATTAGTAGATTTACACAACGATTATGAAATACTTTTTGGGGATATGCAGAAGGAGAATCAAGTAATACAGCAGTATGAAAAAGAAGCTTCCCTTCCCAGAGAAAAATCCTGTGACTTAATGAATCCCACACGCTCAATTTAACTGTGCAAGCACAGCCTAAGCATGACAATCATTATTTATTTTGTGATAAATAGAACTCCTTCAGAAAATCCTCCTCAAAAGATGTTTCCATTAGTGAAAAGGTAAAGCTACAAGTGGTCAATTATAGCAAGGACAAAACCCAGAGAAACATAATGGGCCTCCTTTGCATTCCCTGTATTTCTCTCTGAATAGCAGTAAAGCCTGACGTGTGATGACCAAAATCTCCCTGCACAGTTCCTTCCAATTCCAAACATTTGTGGTCAACGCAAATGGCAGTAAGCAGTTTACATTTTGCTTCTCTGTGGATTAATCTGCATTAATACATTGTAATTTATAAATTAAATTAAATTAAAGAATTATTAACTACACAATTCTTTACACCCAGGGGCATTTTGGCCAAATTTTGGCCACTTGAAAATTGCCCTGTGATGATATCCCATGCAAAGGACATTGTAATAAATACAATGTATACACCATACAAAAAACAAGCTGATGACAGTTCTGCAGAAAAGGACTTCCTAATTACCCATATATTATAAGATGACTAGTAATTTTCTTATCATCTCACACCCCAGATGTGATGCTTATTACAAAACAGATCTGACCTCCATTATACATTAGACCACAGATCTAACCCCAATTACATAACGGTCCAACGAATCAGGACTTGGATTAAAATCTGCTCCCCTGATTAAACATCAGACTCCAGATCTGACACCAGAAACAACACCTAGTAAATACTATACCGCTGACCGTGGTAATCACCACACCAGAGCTCGCAGTGGGCAGTATACAGGGGTATGGCATACTGTATCTTCTAAATGTCTACACAGGCACTTTTTTTCAACCACTGTACCAAACCATGCAAACGTCTCCACCATTCTTTCCTGCCACTGCATGCCTCCAGACATCCATTTCTGCCATGCTCTGTGCCCCCTATGTTCTCAGCCATCAACTTTTGCACCTTTTATATGTGTCCAGCCATCCACATGTGCCCCTTGTACATGTGCCCAGCCATACACTTGTGCCCCTTGTATATACAGTCAGGTGCATAAATATTGGGACATTGGGCCTGATCCAGACCTACGCCCGCCATTGCTAGGACGTCGGGCGTAAGCGTAAGATCGGCTGAAAAGCCGATCTGCGCATGTGTCGGGCAGATGTTGCCCGGCGTAGCTGCGGCAACGCCCGATCAACGATCAGCGATCAGCGTCCGTAGGAACAGCGTAGGGATTAGGGCGTCCCCCTAACATCCATACGTTAAGGTTAGTGCCGGTGGGTGGGGCGAGGGAATATAATGAGGGAGGGGGGGAGGAAATATAATGAGGGAGGGCTTAGCGTTAGTACGCTCGTGTGCGAGCATATTACCCATTGCTTACGCCGGCTAAAGTTAGGGTAGCCTTCAGCTGGCGTAAGCAATGGAAAATACGCCCGCACAGGGGGAGTGTGGGCTTTATACACCACCACAATGGATTTGAAATTAAACAAACAAGATGTGCTTTAACTGCAGACTTTCAGCTTTAATTTGAGGGAATTTACATCCAAATCAGGTGAACGGTGTAGGAATTACAACAGTTTCTATATGTGCCTCCCACTTTTTAAGGGACACTTTCACCTCCGCTGCCTCCGATCTCCTGCTGTCTCTCTGGCTCCTTTCTGTCACACTTTCACCTCCGCTGCCTCCGATCTCCTGCTGTCTCTCTGGCTCCTTTCTGTCACACTTTCACCTCCGCTGCCTCCGATCTCCTCACTCCACTCTGTCTCCTTTCTGTCACACTTTCACCTCCGCTGCCTCCGATCTCCTGTTGTCTCACTCTGTCTCCTTTCTGTCACCACCTCTGCTCTGGCTCCTTTCTGTCACACTTTCACCTCAGCTGCCTCCGATCTCCTGCTGTCTCTCTGGCTCCTTTCTGTCACACTTTCACCTCCGCTGCCTCCGATCTCCTGCTGACACTCTCCGTCTCTCTCCCGCTGTCTTATTACGGACTCCACTGCTTCCGATCACCGCTATCACCCGCCGGCTCTCTCACTCTCTCTTCCTTACTCCTCCTGTTGCCTCTGCTGACTATCTCTCTTGCGGTCTCTACTGTTGCCTCCGCTTTTTCTCTCACACTTTACGCTCCTCTCCTCTCTCCTTTCAACTCAGCTCTCCCCAGCTTGCTGCTTGTAAATCTCCTCTCCGCTGCCTTCAATTCTAATCCCCAGTCCTCAGCCTTCACCACCATTAAACTTTTCCCTTACTCTCCTCACCAACTGACTGACTCACTGACTAACCCCCTGACTGACCAATTTACCGCTCTTTTTCTCTCTTCCCCTCGTGCCCCAGAAACTTCCAGGCTGCCTCATGCCACTGTTGAAGCATTTTTCAGTCAGCTGGTGGTTGCTAGGCAACCACCCACGTGCTGTCTCTACTGTTTTCTCTGTGCCTGCTGCACCAACCTGAATAGCCCATTTTGGGGTATTACACATATATACACCTACCTCCTGGAGAGTGTTCTTGATTTGGGCAACTGTTATGAAGGGGTTTTTCTTGACCGTGGAAAAAATTCTTGTGTCATCCACCACAGTTGTTTTCCGTGGTCTTCCGGGTCTTTTGGTGTTGCTGAGCTCTCCGATGCATTCTTTCTTTTTAAGAATGTTCCAAACAGTTTATTTGGCCACACCTAGGGCCTCATTTATTAAAAATTATTTGTAGCTGCAATTTGACATCACAGGCCATCGCAGTGACATAGCCGCGATTTAAAAAAAAAAAAATCAAAATTCATAAAAAAACGATTTGGCCGTGATTTTTCCAATCTCAGGCGATGTTTTGCGATTTTCAATAGAAAACCACCGCGATTAGCCCTTTAACAAATGGCAGCAAGTCACGTGAGATTGGGAAAAAACCTAAGTGCTGCATGGCTGAAAGCCTTAGCCATGCTGTACTGATCGAACTACAAGGATCAGCAAAGCTGACCCTTGTAGTTCAATCAGCACAACATGGTAAGACTTCTAACCATGCAGCGCTGCGTGTAGTGTGTGAAAAAAAAAATACACAAAGCACAAAATAAACATTAACCCCTTAAATCATTTAATAAAGTATGCATGTACATGTATATGCACCCAGCCATCCAACAACTTCTACCTATATCTATTTACCCCCTTATGTTCTGTCCCTGTTCACCAACTTCTTTTTAGTAACCTATCCTAATCTACACTTATCTTTGCTGTTTTCTCCCTTCTTCTTCACTCTATGAGGGGATAGCAAATGTACATAATTAGTTAATTGGGCTCACAGAAGCCCTGCAGGAACAAATCTGTTTCAATGAATAACACCGCCACATATTTTAGGTCACATCATTCAAAGAAACAGATTTGATCCTACAGGGTTCCAGCCCTTTTGCCCCCTGTGCAGTCCGTCCCTCTTTATATACCAGTATAGCTATAATTAATTTCCCTACCATAGTGAGATAAATACACTCACTATGAACAATTTCATCAGAAGCTAAATAAAATTAGTCTGTTTTATAGTAGTGGAGAAATATATAACATTTAGGGCCCGAAATGTGCCTATTCCCGTCTATTATGCTAAGCAAAATATGCAGATTTTAATATGCAACTCTATGAGGTACGTATTAAAATCTATTCTGTTAATTCACAGCGACCAGGCATTGCAGTGAATTGAATCAGACTCTTAGAGTCAGATCCTGACTTCCAAATTTTTCAGTCAGAATATGGATGCTTTTCCACAATGCACATGTAAAAGCCATCAATCTCTTCCAGTCTTAATAGAAAGGCCATTATAACAAAGGGTTTGTGTTCAGTTTGCAAGTGGGTGCCCTCTCTGGTTTTGGTTGCAACAAAGACAATCAGAAAAACAAAAACAATAATAAAATATAGAAACATCAGCAGATGAGAGCCACATGGCCCATCCAGTCTGCCCTCTTTTTTAGTTCTATTTTTTTTATTTTTTACTAATCACAGCTGTTCTTCATCGTTATATGCATGTGCGGTTGTGTCCGGTCCTTAGCGTGTGTTGCTGCAGGGTAATAGGGAAGCACAGGAGATGAAGCTAGGCAAGGAATGAGGAGAGGGTAACTGCCACACTGGAGACATAGGCAGGGACATCACATTTGTGACATGACCAGCGGCAGAGATATCACACCAGTGACATGACCAGCGACAGGTAATTCATCAGAGACTGATGAATTAACCTGAGACTGGGGACCTAGGACTAACGAAATGGCAGACAATTGGGACAGGTGGCTCACATAAACTGGGACTGTGTATCTGAGACTGATGAAATGACAAGGCCTGGGGATCTGGTGCTAATGAAAAAAGGAACTGTTGAAATATCTGGGTCATGGGGCTAATGAAATGACAGGGAGTGGGGACCTGGGGCTGATGAAATGACAGGGATTGGGATTAATCTCTCCCATTAGTCCCAGTCTCCGCAGCAAGGAACACTATTCCCCCTCCCCAAAGCGTCTCGGACTGTGCTCCAGCTTGCTGCAAACTTCCATAACTTTGATGGACCTTTACACTAGTAAATAAATAAATGAGCTTATTCTAGCTATGCATATTTATGCTGTTGCATTATGTATATTGTATATCAAATTATCAGCCAATCCTTGTGGGTGTAAACTCACAGTGAGCCAATTTATTTTTAATATTTATTATGGTAAGTTTAACAATAGGGTATAACTTTTTGTGACTTGTGTATGCAATTACAATTAAGCTCCTTTCATGAAATTCTTGGCATTATACTTCTCTTTTAAAGAAACTACAATGATCAGCCAAAACCTTAAAACCACCTCTTAAGTAGGGAAAACGCTCACTGAGAAGGATCGGCCCTCCCTCCCTCCCAGCCTAATCTACATCCCACCCACCCACTTTACCTAGCTGCTCCCGGAGGCTACAGTGGCACGCCTCCTCTTTCTTTTAAAACAACGTGTGGTCTTTAAAAAGCGCACGTAGTTAAGATAAGTACCTAAAGGCTGTGTAGCTTCCGTATTTTGTATGACTATGCATGCGCAGTAGCCATTTTCTTAAATATATGCACCTAAGAAGCTGCTGCTTCTTAAGTGTGAATCGGGTCCAAGATCTCTAGATTTTTTCCCATTAAAAACAAAATGCATCATATTTACTTTTCTCTACAGTTTTTAATATTTTACTGCTGTAGTATCACTCCCCACATCGTGCCCACTCACTGTCCTGCCGCTTTCATCTCCGCAATATTGCTCGCATCAGTCCCTTTACAGCAGACGCCACTAAAACGCTCATTCACTCTCTTGTTATTTCCCGTCTGGACTACTGCAACATTCTCCTCTCTGGCCTCCCTCTGGTCCGTCTTGCACCACTACAATCTATACTAAATGCTGCAGCCAGATTCATCTTCCTCTCCCAACGCACTGCCTCCACCTCCCTTCTCTGTCAATCTCCACACTGGCTTCCTACCCCTTTCAGAATTCTCTTCAAGCTCCTCACCACAACTTACAAGACTCTCTCCTCCTCCATTGCTCCCTACCTCTCCTCCCTTATCTCCATTCACATCCCTCCTGTCCACTTCGCTCTGCTGGTGACCGTCGCCTCAACTCCAACCTGATAACTACCTCTCACTCCCACATCCAAGACTTCTCCCGGGCCGCCCCTCTCCATTGGAACAACCTACCACATCCTATCAGGCAATCCAGCACCCTCCTATCCTTCAAACGCTCCCTCAAAACCCTCTTCTTCAGGCTAGCCTACCCTTCCTCCACCTAAACTTTCCTGCCCTCCCCATCTTCATCACTGTGTCTCCTATTTATTTGCCCTCTCTCACTTAGCATGTTAGCTCTTATGAGCAAAATCTTCCTCCCTCCTGTCATCACCCCTTTACCTTGTCCTCATCACTTCCCACCTTTTGGTCTCTACTGTCTATCGCTCTCCTTATTCATCTGCTCCTACACACATATCCAGCATCTTTATTTTCCTTACATATTGTTCCGCTATTTTTATAATAATAATAATAATAATGCAACTTTTTAAAACCCTCTTATTTTTTCTACATGATATGGAAATGTGTCTTACATTCTACCTGTGTTAAGCAAGTGAAATGGTACCTCTATTATCACGTTATTATCAAGTTTTTATCATATAATGTACAATAAAATATGCAATTATTGGGACATTTCCTACAAATCACGATAAAACATATTTGGTGAAAAAAAAATTAGATTTATGCAGGTCATTTTTTAAAATACATTTTTCTTTAAAATAAATCATGGTACCTAGGCCCCTTTCTGCTGACTTATAGTAGACAGAAGCCTTTGCAACGGCGGGGAGGGACGTCCGTGCATGGTGTATGCATGGTGGGCCCCCCATGTAAAAAGCACATAAAGACTGTAGTTACTTCCCACGCTCACTTATGCACCCGCCACATTTCACGTGAAGCGGGTGTGTAAAACTTAAGGTGGGGGTTAGAACAGAGAAAGTGTTTTTCTATCGCATGCACAGATTTTCTGTACAAATGGGCTTCCATGTAAGATTGTTACTAATTCAGAAGAACAAATGGTTAATAATGTTTGTACAGCAGTGCTTCAACATGGAGTTTACAGCAAGCAAGCACATGGAATTTAGCCAGGTTGCTGACTGAAAGCTGATTATGCAGCTGAGAGCAGATGAAGCACAGAGTTCTAAGAGATTAGATTTTACACTCACTATTTGCCCTATATTGCAAAGCAACCATTTTATGGAAGAACTCTTTAATGGGACAAGGCTATAGTAACAAAAATGTCTAAAACTCACATAACAATTTATGTTATAAATATGTCAGGATCTTTATCATACATGCATATTGTGATAAAAATATTAAAACAAAAAGTTACTTTTGCTGCAAATATATATTATCTTTCTGATCCACCAATCCACATTTCCCAAACGAGACAAAAGATCTCCAGCTTGCAGCAACTTGATGTTAGGCCTTTATTTTATATTTATTTCCTTCTCCTACAGTGCATTTAAGCAGTATTTAAACAACATAGGATGGCCATACACTGGGATGATTATCAGTCCCAGCAGGGGGTGGGCCGATAAACAGGATGATTTCCCGCTAGGGAAATTTCCCGTTATCGGCACCATACACCTCCTCTGCTGGGACCGATAATCCTAGCAGAAGAGGGGGGGCCAGGGCTAGTACTATGCTGCTCTGACAGCTTTGACGCTATCAAAGCTGTCAGAGCAGCATAGTACATATATATACAGCAGCAGTTATTTATTGCAGGCAGTAATACCGATAAAAATCAGCCGAAGCCGATAATCGCTCTAGGTGTGGACAGCTTTACACTTAACATCAAGTAGAACCCATTTGTCTTTTTTACATATATTCTTAATGTATTCCATAAATATAATTTAATGCAGTATACTGAATGTGATTAATGACTTTATAAATAAAAAATAGTAATAAAATAGTGGCTAAGAGGCACGCATTTATAGATAAACCTTAACAATTTTCATCAATAACTTTAAATATCCATTATGCACAATGAGCATTAGAAGATATAAACACAGCAATGTCACAGTTATCTGTACTGTATCATATGCTTGATTTTCTATACGGGGTCCATCATTAGTGTGAATATGAATTTTACCCTCAAACTGCAAACACATTTCCCTATTTTACATTTGCAAATTGTAATAATTGTAATCCCCAATAAATGTTTAAAGAATGAATCCTGGAGTAGTACAAAAGCAGAAAAGTACTCACAGAGTTAGTACCTTGTATAGTAAATTCATTTTTACAAGGAGACTCTTCGTTCCCCATTTTATCATTGAAGCCCAAAGATAATGACTTCACAACAGCAAGGTAGAATCAAGGACACCATTCTTCTATGGACTCACAGATCTTTAACTTCTGTAAGGAAAATTGTAAGCTATGGACTAGGTCTAAAACAAGATATTCTCATAGCAACATGTGCAACATTGTAAGGCCCCTTCAAACTAATACATTTATGTGTATGTGGAAGACCTTAATTAGTACAAGGATAAGATTTTTTTAAAACATTGTTTATATATATATGTATATCTCTTAAAGGACAGGGATTTTTCACTATAATACCTTAATACATTAACTATTTAAAATGTTTCACCTTATAGTTCAATGTTCTCTTCAGTAAGTAGATATGAAATTAAACATAAGCAATTATCACTCACCAATTCAGAGGAAGTTCTCAGCTGCACGCAACAAGTCAAGTCAGTAAAGTAATAGCTATTGTTTTCTTATTCAAAGTGTATAGGGTTATGAGCTTCAATAAACATAACCTGTGGCTAAGTCATGTAAGTAAGGGATTTCACTTCTGTAAGCTGGGAAGCTTAAGGAAGGTGTTGCCCGATCCAAAATGTATTTAAATCTGTAGTACATAATAGTGTCAGCCTAGCTTGCATACAAAATTTACTTTCATAAATAAATTGTTAGATATTCTAGGCACATCCTTGGAATGATAAACTAGAGTTGTTTCTCCATAAAAATGATGAACTACTGGCTGTAAACACACACACATACACACACACACACTTTTTTGTGTGTTTTCTGTCTAATATCTTTATGCCGTTTGATGTTAGAGTGAATTATTTGGGCAAATGACACAATTTGAAATAATTTACTTAGAGCTGTCAATGGCGGCCAGCAAGTAAAACAGAGGTAATCGGTTGCAGTCTTCGGTCCGATGGCCCGCTTTGCGAAAGCGAGACAGCCAAAAGTAACTTTTTGACTGTCACTATTTCGAATAGGGGGCCATTTTAGAATTTTTTTTATGAATGGGTGAGTGTGCCGATCAGCATATTCGCCCAATCATTTTCGCAGACCTGGGACCCGAGTATTAGAGTCAGGCTAGGGAGAAGTTAGGGTTAGGGTCAGGCTGCGGGGAAGGGAGGGTTAAGGTTAAGGTAATAGAAAGTTAGGGTAATGGAAGGGGGAGGGTTAGGGTTAGAATTATGGGAAGGGATGGGGTTAGTTTAGTCACTCACCTTTCGGAGTGCCGTGTTCGGTGCTCCGGGGATCTATCGCTATGCCTCTTTGAGGCACAAGCAATTGATATCCCAGCCAGTTCAAAACTGGCTGGGACAGAACACCCCTATCAAAATAGGGTTGTTCTTTGCGGGGACCCACACCTCAAAAACTATACCACAGAATGAGGGCAGCACAGGAAAAAATCAATGCTTTATCAGGTATCTTTATTATACACTAGCTGCTGTGTTACATCCAGCTTACATTGGGTCACATGTTTTTGACCAGGAGACATATGAAATAAACCAGAATCCCCTCAGGTAAAAGATACAGATAAAATTAGAAAAAGACAAAACTAAATTTTAAATGACTAAAATAAATATGATTCTGTTGTGGTGGTTATGGTGTAATTATAAATATATAATTGTTCTGTAAGGTATCATAATCATTTATATAAGCGCTTAATTATATAGCTGTAGTATACTTGCATGTACAATTGAGTAAATGCATCTTATATATCATAGAGAAAGAACCAAAGTAATAAGTTTAAAATCCTTGCATCCTGTGAGAGAAGTTATATAGACTAGCAGAGCAAGATAAACTGCACTAAACAAAGGGCCCGATTCACTGAGCCGCAATGACGAGAAAAAGTACGCGTTGCGCTTTTTCCCATCATATATGGTATGAAAAATGGGCTAATTTTTATGTGCGCCTCAATGAAAGGCGCATAACATTAGAAGGAAAAAAATATGCGGAAATAGCTTTACACCGCAAAATACGCCGGTGTGAAGCTAATTGAATTGGGCCCAATAAATACTTTTTGTTGTAATCAACATGTCCTAATTTTTTTGTGTGATTTGTTATGTTCCATATGGTAGCACAATTGTGGTTATGATAGGTTTCTTCTTAATCATTTACAGTCTTACATTTATAAATCATTTAATTTTCAAGCACCTTTACATATTTTACACATATTTTAATCAACGAAGCGGTGGCTTGTTGGCAAGGGGGCGTGGTTATCTCATTGGGGGTGTGGTCAACCCATTGGAGCAACAGCTGTGCATCCAGGTTTAAAACACACACATATATATATATATATATATATATATATATATATATATATATATATATATATATATATATATATATATATATATATATATATATATATATATATATATATATATATATATATATATATATATATATATATATATATATATATATATATATATATATATATATATATGTGTGTGTTTTAAACCTGGATGCACAGCTGTTGCTCCAATGGGTTGACCACACCCCCAATGAGATAACCACGCCCCCTTGCCAACAAGCCACCGCTTCGTTGATTAAAATATGTGTAAAATATGTAAAGGTGCTTGAAAATTAAATGATTTATAAATGTAAGACTGTAAATGATTAAGAAGAAACCTATCATAACCACAATTGTGCTACCATATGGAACATAACAAATCACACAAAAAAATTAGGACATGTTGATTACAACAAAAAGTATTTATTGGGCCCAATTCAATTAGCTTCACACCGGCGTATTTTGCGGTGTAAAGCTATTTCCGCATATTTTTTTCCTTCTAATGTTATGCGCCTTTCATTGAGGCGCACATAAAAATTAGCCCATTTTTCATACCATATATGATGGGAAAAAGCGCAACGCGTACTTTTTCTCGTCATTGCGGCTCAGTGAATCGGGCCCTTTGTTTAGTGCAGTTTATCTTGCTCTGCTAGTCTATATAACTTCTCTCACAGGATGCAAGGATTTTAAACTTATTACTTTGGTTCTTTCTCTATGATATATAAGATGCATTTACTCAATTGTACATGCAAGTATACTACAGCTATATAATTAAGCGCTTATATAAATGATTATGATACCTTACAGAACAATTATATATTTATAATTACACCATAACCACCACAACAGAATCATATTTATTTTAGTCATTTAAAATTTAGTTTTGTCTTTTTCTAATTTTATCTGTATCTTTTACCTGAGGGGATTCTGGTTTATTTCATATGTCTCCTGGTCAAAAACATGTGACCCAATGTAAGCTGGATGTAACACAGCAGCTAGTGTATAATAAAGATACCTGATAAAGCATTGATTTTTTCCTGTGCTGCCCTCATTCTGTGGTATAGTTTTTGAGGTGTGGGTCCCCGCAAAGAACAACCCTATTTTGATAGGGGTGTTCTGTCCCAGCCAGTTTTGAACTGGCTGGGATATCAATTGCTTGTGCCTCAAAGAGGCATAGCGATAGATCCCCGGAGCACCGAACACGGCGCTCCGAAAGGTGAGTGACTAAACTAACCCCATCCCTTCCCATAATTCTAACCCTAACCCTCCCCCTTCCATTACCCTAACTTTCTATTACCTTAACCTTAACCCTCCCTTCCCCGCAGCCTGACCCTAACCCTAACTTCTCCCTAGCCTGACTCTAATACTCGGGTCCCAGGTCTGCGAAAATGATTGGGCGAATATGCTGATCGGCACACTCACCCATTCATAAAAAAAATTCTAAAATGGCCCCCTGTTCGAAATAGTGACAGTCAAAAAGTTACTTTTGGCTGTCTCGCTTTCGCAAAGCGGGCCATCGGACCGAAGACTGCAACCGATTACCTCTGTTTTACTTGCTGGCCGCCATTGACAGCTCTAAGTAAATTATTTCAAATTGTGTCATTTGCCTAAATAATTCACTCTAACATCAAACGGCACAAAGATATTAGACAGAAAACACACAAAAAAGTGTGTGTGTGTGTATGTGTGTGTTTACAGCCAGTAGTTCATCATTTTTATGGAGAAACAACTCTAGTTTATCATTCCAAGGATGTGCCTAGAATATCTAACAATTTATTTATGAAAGTAAATTTTGTATGCAAGCTAGGCTGACACTATTATGTACTACAGATTTAAATACATTTTGGATCGGGCAACACCTTCCTTAAGCTTCCCAGCTTACAGAAGTGAAATCCCTTACTTACATGACTTAGCCACAGGTTATGTTTATTGAAGCTCATAACCCTATACACTTTGAATAAGAAAACAATAGCTATTACTTTACTGACTTGACTTGTTGCGTGCAGCTGAGAACTTCCTCTGAATTGGTGAGTGATAATTGCTTATGTTTAATTTCATATCTACTTACTGAAGAGAACATTGAACTATAAGGTGAAACATTTTAAATAGTTAATGTATTAAGGTATTATAGTGAAAAATCCCTGTCCTTTAAGAGATATACATATATATATAAACAATGTTTTAAAAAAATCTTATCCTTGTACTAATTAAGGTCTTCCACATACACATAAATGTATTAGTTTGAAGGGGCCTTACAATGTTGCACATGTTGCTATGAGAATATCTTGTTTTAGACCTAGTCCATAGCTTACAATTTTCCTTACAGAAGTTAAAGATCTGTGAGTCCATAGAAGAATGGTGTCCTTGATTCTACCTTGCTGTTGTGAAGTCATTATCTTTGGGCTTCAATGATAAAATGGGGAACGAAGAGTCTCCTTGTAAAAATGAATTTACTATACAAGGTACTAACTCTGTGAGTACTTTTCTGCTTTTGTACTACTCCAGGATTCATTCTTTAAACATTTATTGGGGATTACAATTATTACAATTTGCAAATGTAAAATAGGGAAATGTGTTTGCAGTTTGAGGGTAAAATTCATATTCACACTAATGATGGACCCCGTATAGAAAATCAAGCATATGATACAGTACAGATAACTGTGACATTGCTGTGTTTATATCTTCTAATGCTCATTGTGCATAATGGATATTTAAAGTTATTGATGAAAATTGTTAAGGTTTATCTATAAATGCGTGCCTCTTAGCCACTATTTTATTACTATTTTTTATTTATAAAGTCATTAATCACATTCAGTATACTGCATTAAATTATATTTATGGAATACATTAAGAATATATGTAAAAAAGACAAATGGGTTCTACTTGATGTTAAGTGTAAAGCTGTCCACACCTAGAGCGATTATCGGCTTCGGCTGATTTTTATCGGTATTACTGCCTGCAATAAATAACTGCTGCTGTATATATATGTACTATGCTGCTCTGACAGCTTTGATAGCGTC